>MIEF01007466.1:0-15170 GCA_001870725.1 Taenia solium | reverse complement strand
ATCCATCAAAGTCGGGTCCGCTTTCCGCTGCCACCAGTGTAGCGTCCCGAGACTCCCTTTAAGGTAAAAGAAGGCATAGTATTGGGGCAGAATATATATTCTGGAAACAGAGGGCTTAGGGCTGTTGGCACGGCCCAAAGGCCGACCAACCGGCTAGTACAAGATGGCCACCCAAGTGACCGAAACCGGTAGTTCGAACAAACAAAGTATTACACTAGGGCCTGGAGCATGGCCCGCAGGTCACTGTAATTGGCGAAGAAGAAACAAAAACCAAATGGTCCTTGATCGATATCACGAGTTAAGCAGGCAGCAAGCGAGTCACCATTATGTCTTTAATATTGCTTGCTTTAATTCACCCTGTGCTGGCTATAAATTCCCCATCACTGCACTTTCAACCCTCGAACGCCGAGCATTATCTTTGTATGATTGACCTGAATTATGTATTTAGTAATAAATGTAGGCAATCCTTTCCTTCCTTCCTCTAACTTCTGCTCCCCTGTTACGAGAAGTTTGAGTGCTTTTGGACATCTTTGTTATAAGCACACAGAGTGTACGTGGTAGCAAAACCAAGGTAGTTAAGTCGAGGATAGCTCTGGCTCCGAAGAGCGACCTTGTTCGTCCATGACTGCATTAAAATTACATTCTCGCCTCTGCTTTTCAAAGCACAGTCAGAAAACATAAGTACTACAATATAAGCGTATGCGATAAGTTTATAATAGTTATACTTTTGGATCTAGTGCCGGGCTACTTCGACTCGACTTAACTACTGGAACTTGTTTTTATGTACAGGCACTGCTAATTGTCAGCAGTACATATTCTAAGAAGCATTGTAATACCTCATTTGTATGCATGCTTTCGGATTTGGACGAAAGGCAACTAAAATGGTCCTTAAATGAGCCATGGCAGCGCGGATTAGTCTTTGGTGCAGAGAAGTATCCTAAAGCCTTGCACAATGACAAGAAATGCATTGATAATCCACTTCCATTTTGCATCACCCTTTGTCTTCTGAAAAATCTCAGAACACAGCATTTAGTAAAGGGCCACGCTGTAGACCTCCTTTAGTGCAAAAAGAAGGCACAATACTAAAGTAGAATACATATATTCAGAAAACAGAGGGGACGGGGATGCTGGCATGCCCCGGAGGCCAGCCCACCCAACCTGGACAATAGGGCCAACCAAGCCACCGAAACGGAAACCGGCAGTTAGAACAAGTAAAATATTACATAGCCCATCTCTCCTTTCTAGCGTCGTTCCCAACGCTTCCTTTGACGAACATCCCGCGTCAGTCATCAGTGCTGGGAGAAGCAGCCACGAGATAACCGTGCTATTTTATCGAAATTCTAGCGCAGCTGAGGAGATGCTTCACCACCATGCCACTGATCCCTCCCGGCATTTCGACTCGACTTGGAGCTTTGTTTGGCTTGGAAACTAAATTCAGATTAAGGGGTTCTGCCTAGCATCAGCGTGTCGAGAGGGAGACGTTAGAACACCGGTTTACTTAAGAAGGGTAATCTCCCCAACGAAACGTTTTCAGGTGGCTCACGGCTAGTGTCACTTCAGTTGTTAATAGCTTTTTTACAGAACACGGAGATGGGGGAGATGCTAAAGGCGGAAGTCTTTATCAGCACTTCTGTCATGGGGTAGCAGAGATTCTCTCATCTGTAGCACATGCACTTCTTCCACACCGCTCTAATTTGACACAAGCAGTATAGATCGGGGATGAATTCCAATAAAGTCGGGTCCGCCTTCCGTTGCTACCAATGTGGCTTTTTGAGACCCCCTTAAAGGCAAAAAAAAGGCATAATACTAGGACAGAACACATACTTAGAAAACAGAGGGAACGGGTTTGGTGGCATGGCCTGGAGGTCAGCCCGCCTGGCTAGAGTAATATAGCCACCCAAGTGACCGAAGCCGAACCCGACAGTCAGAACAAACAAGGTATTATACACGTGGTACCTTGATCATTGTACCTTTCGTAAAGCGGAATTGCCTCTGGGTCATGCCAGTAGACCCAGCTACAATAATATCATTGGGACGCAAGCCCGATCTTAAAGGACGCCTACTCTGGCTTCCATTGCTAAGTCAAAGAAATGCAAAAGCGTTGCAAACAGCGTCTACCTTCTGTAATTATCAGAGAATCGTGTTCTGCAAGGATGTTATTTACAGTGGGATCGATGCCAGCCGTGAACCATCTGAAACATTTTCGTCATGGAATTACCCTACTATAACTGCATAAAGATGCGAATAATGTGAACTTTCAAAGCTTCCGTTTCTTCTCCATTATCTAGACAGCATTCATATAGATAAGTATTCTCGTCTCCAAAGCAGGATTAAGAGTTCAGGGGAAACAAACACTAACTCCCACCACAAGGAGCCGCTTTGAGAATCCGTGCTTCCTTGTGTAGATCTGCTTTTGGATCATTTATCCTCCATCTAGCAATGCTCACACGTGACGGTTAGAACAGCTCTAAATTCCTAAATGTAATACATAGACCGGACAGAACTCCATGTTTAGTGTAAATGCGCAAAGTGGCAAGAGAACTTGCAATCATATTCCACCTTAGTTGCATAGGCAAATAATAACTGGTGTGGATATGCCGCGGGTAATAGTCCACAAGGGGTTGGCCAAGGTTTGTGGAGAGGTGGAATTCGATAAAGAGGGGCTAAAAGGTTAGAAAACCAGTAGTGCAAACATTGGTTCGCATAAAAGGGCTACTTGAAATCTAAGCCTTTGTACTTCTGCCGAATAAGAAGGCTGTCGGACGGAGGCAGTGGTCCCAACCATTTCTATGCGCTGAATATACACGCCTTCCGCCGCGTGTAAAAGTCGGCTGTGAGTAGGAAAATTAAAGGACTATAAGTTTCTCAAGAATAATATGACTAATATGTTAAAAAACTTAATGACAAATCCTTGTAAAAAATTTATATAAGCCTATAAATTTTGCTATATTAAATTTTGTTATGGAGCAAACCTGTACATTTATAATAAAACTTGATATGAAAATGCAACCCCTTTTAGCCTTTAATCAAAATCAAATTATTATCTACAGAAAGTTGGACGCATTATTATTTTACGTGTCGCGATTTACGGGTTTTAATATCTAAAATAGTGGCATGATTTGATACGAACTCACTACTGATCTACATTCAAAGGCCTCAACCATCATTGGTCGCGGTTTCGGTTTTCGATGGTGGATGTGGTAGGCGTTCTCTTCATGGTCTCCTTGTCAGCTTTTCTTCTAGGCAGGTTTTTACAACGGCGTCATAAACGATGTAATCGAGGGCATGAAGGAGACCTTCACTCAGGAAGGCCTCGATTTGGATTTGTTGGAACAGCTGCGAAAGGTACTCTCAATTGTTCCTCTTCCTAAGCTTTCCATTTACGCTCGCAGTTGTGGTCGTCCAAGCTGGCTGAAACTCACGTGGCTGACCCAGAGCCTGTTGCTCAACCGGCAGTTCACTACGCACAGCGACTGCAAGCTACACAATTTCAGGTAGATTTGAATCCCGACGGTGCTTAAATCGTGGCATATGTTTGTTCGTCCGTTCGTTCACTATTTTGTTTGTGTGCTGCAGACGTGTGTGGGTCAACAGGGGATGCCGATTTCCATTTCGCGGCTGCCCATACAACCGAACTCGTTGGCAGGAGTGGGTGGTGGTGGCGGTGTGGGTGCTGGCGTAGGAATGCGTACACTTGCGCCGATTGCACGTCCGAACGCCCCGTTGACGATGTCTACGACGACGCCGGCAACAGGTCTGGTGTTGCGTTCCGCCGTTGGTGCCTCCGTGCAGGCGCCCGGAACCACAGCAGGTAGACCGCCGATTGTGCTCGCGGCGGCACTAAACCCACAGGCGGCCGGAATGCAGCCGCGTCTTGCTAATCCCCTTGCCGGCATCGCCATTCGTGCACCCCTGCAGGCCTCTGGACCTGGTCAGCCCGGTACGGCCACCACTGCTACCATCATTGGACAACCCACGATGGCCAGTGTTAATGGTGTTCCCGCCATTCCTAGTGAGTATGCTTTTCTATCGCTCCTCCTCCCCCTTCCCTGTTCTCCTTACTTCTTTTGCATTACGGCAAGTGGTTAATGAGTTTCTCAGTCGCTTTTTTTGTTAATGAGATGTTGCACACACTCCCACCCAGGTTATACTTATGTTTAACATGATGGGCATTCCAAGTTTTGGAATGGTGCGTTTACGATGATAGGCATAATGTGGAAATGAAGAAACGCTATTATTCACGGGTCTGCATGTTGGGCCTTTGTCGCAGTCCCTAAGCTTTGCAGCCATTCATGTTGTTGAAAGACGGAAAATCACTGGCGTCATAATTTGGTCTGGCCATAAACTATGTGGGCTGAATAAAGCAGGACGCTGCCATTGGTAAGTTTATGATTTCATTGGTTACAATTTGCGTTAATTGAAGCTGCCGACCACACATGAATGCGGCTTATTTAACCAAAGCGACAGACGCGATGGGTGAGGAGGGCAGCAGGTGGGTACTCTGTATAAGGCTTTACTGTCGAAAAGGCTAAGTGAACTCGGATTTGTGTGTGCAAAATGGGGGTTAAGCGAGTGGCTTCCTTCCGTTGCGCGGCATTGCAAATGCGGTGACTGGTACATGTGTGAATTCTACAGCGAATGGGAACTGTAGTGAAACATTAATAATGGGGGGGGGGGAGGGGAAAGATACTTTCATCTGGGTCAGTTAGATGGGTAGCGATGTTCAATGCTGCCAAGGTGGTAGGGTGGAGAGAGGAGTTTTATTTTCCTGGCGCAACTGGTGACATGAGGTTTTTGTATTGTAATTGCGCCACAAAATTTCCAATGGAGCATTAGTGATGTCGAAGATGGGAGATGGATGTTTTTTCTAACGTGCTAATTGGAGGTGGTTAGACCCAAGGATTTCATTGTGTTGCTAGTTGCGTTCGGAATAGCATTGGCTGAATGGGTTTCTCACCCGATATAACAGGTGGTGCGATTAAATGTAGAAGTGGTTGAGCATTTAAAGTTGATTATTGGGATGCATTAGAGGTGGGGCTGGATTGGTGTGTTTCACCTGAAATGTCATTCTTATGTTGCGTCGTGGATAACAGCAGTGGCACCCAAAGTGCCTTGTAGGTAGGCAGGAGGGTAGTTTTTGATTTCCATTTTTACCAATTGGATATATGGGCTTCAAGCTGGGATGGATGGGATAGTAATAATGGGGAAATGGGTGCTTGCAAGTGGTATAGTTGATCGGCGTGTAGTAGGTAGGTGTAGGTGTGTGGCTGCATCTGTTTGGCGCGGTGACGTCGGAAGTGGGTGTGTGCACGCATTAGGTGGTTTTGGATGCGCGAACGTGAGAGTGGGTGTGGATGTGTTAGTAATAGTAGCGGCTGTTCTCCACTAGCAGGTCAGAACGTGCAGATTCTGCAGGTGGGTCAGCAAACCTTTGTGGTGCCTGTACAGTTCCGCCAGCCACTTGGCTCCACGGCTACGACGACGCAGCAATTGCAAGACGCTACTGGCACCACCACCGCCATCCTTGCAGCAGCAGCTGCACCGCAGCAGACGCAACCGCAGTCCTTCAACCGAGTATGTCTCTTGCCCCCATCTCCCTCTCCATCCCTCCGATGTTGTTAGTTGTGCTTTTTTGGTTCGTATGTGCATATGTACTGCTTTGTCGGCGTGCATGTGTTTGTTGAAGGCGTTTGTGATTGACTGATGATGTGTATGGGCATATTGAGGTGTGCGAGAAATGCAGTTATTGAATAACAGTGTATGTGTTTGTGTGTGAATTAATTGGAAGGAGTTGGATTTGGAAGAACTGATGAGTCGGGTGTCCAGATATGCAGCAATGGCAGAGGGTGAGCGAGGTGAGATGCGTGATTTGGGGTGTATATTGGAAAATTAGTGGGCAGGTGGGGTGTTTTGGTTGGTTGATTGATTGGTTGAGAACTGGTTGGTGTTTGTAGACACAAGTGGATGGCGTGGATGACAGCGACTTTGATGATGACGACGATGATGTGGAGGTGGTGGAGCCCTACTCGGTGGATACGCCGTCATTGCGAGCGCCAATGAGCGTGGCTACCCCCCACTCAGTGTTCAGTCGTACGCCGGGCAGTGCAGCACAGCCACTGGCGGGTGGCAGTAGTAGCGGTATAGGAGGAGCCGGTGGCAGTGTCGGCGGTGGAGCTGTAACAACGGTTACTCCTGGTGGTGATGGCGAGGAAGACAGTGACGATGACGACGCTGATATGGTGGTGGCGACGCCTGGTGTATCTGGGTCGATGCTAACTCCGAATCCTGCTTCTGTAGCTACTGTTACCTCTACGACACCTACTACTCCACACACCATTCCCAACAGCACCAAAACTCCTGTAACTGCCGCTACTGCTACTGCAAGCACCAACTCGACCACTAAACGTTCCTACAATACCGCCGGCACTGGTGCTGTCGCTGGTGGTGGTGGCGGTGGTGTCCAATCTCGGAATCGTGTGGTCAAACGACCTCGTAGTTCTGCACGTGTTGGAAAGGAGTTTCGCGAGTTCGATGACGACCTGGACGACGATCTTGCAGACGATGAAGAGGATGAGGAAGAAGACGTAGAGGATGGTTCTGTGGCTACTATGACGCCATCAGGTCAACGGTAAGTGACTCTCGGATAGCAAACACAGCGACGCGTTTGCGATCGCGCAATTGTCGACTTTGTTGATATAACTTGTGTGGTTGTGTTACTGTTTATGAGTGGCTGATCGGTCTGAATTGATTTGCGGTAGGCTGGAGATGCTAGCGGCAGCAGCAGCAGCGTCGGCAGAAGAGGCTGCGATAGGCGGACGTTCAGTGTCCAGGCGCAAGCAGAAGACGCCAACAGCAGTAGCTAGTGCTGAAAGGCTGAAAGTGAAGACTGGTGGTGGTGGTGGCGAAGACGATCACATTCCAGACCTGCCGCCGCCAGCGCCTCCACCACCACAACCACCTGTCAACGGTGATGACGAGAAGGTGAGTGGTGGCGGTGGAGTTGGAACAGAGGAGGATGCGGAAGAAACGGATGGAAAGGGAACGGGGTTGGCAGCGGAAGAGGAGGAAGAAGAGGAGCCGCTTAATTCAGGCGACGATGTGAGCGACGAAGAGCCTGAGTCCCTCTTTGAGTCGGACAACCTTGTTGTCTGCCAGTACGAGAGGGTGGGTGTTCAATAGCATTGACAGCCCGTGTGTTTATTCTCTGGCCTCATTCACTCGGTGGTCGTTTGTTGATGTGTTCAGGTCAGTCGATCGCGGAGTAAGTGGCGTTTCTGGCTTCGCGATGGAATTATGAAGATCCGGGGACGGGACCACCTCTTTCAGAAGCTGATTGTGGAGGCCGACTGGTAATTTGCTCTGTTTTCTTCTGTATCCTTCCTTTGTTGCTGTATAAGTTCTGTGCATTGGCGCAGCCGCGCCCGTGACATTTAAGTGGAGGACTTGATTAAACGATTGATCGTTTAGTTAGTAATTTGACTGACGGTTGATTGATTACCTTTGCAGGTTGATCGTTCCTGCCAACAGTGTGCCTGCTCTGTGAGGTGCGCAGGGCTCTGCCATGCGAGAAGACGTCTTTCATTGAGGAGGGGGAGGAGAGCGAGGGTTGGTGTGTTGGTGGATGGAAGACCGGCGGTTTGGCGGGAGGAGGAAGGGGCAAGTCAGTGCCTTCGATATATCCTCTTTCTCTTTGTAAATAGGCGGAAATTGCGAACGCTCAGGATTGCAGCCACTCGTAGCCTTCACTTTTCAGGCCCGGTGGGATCGTGATTGGCACTCGTTCTCCTCCCCTCCCTTTTGCTCTTACTCTTTCCATTCCACACCGGTAGTGAATACTGCCTATCCATAAAAAACGCACCACTGTCGCTCCAGATATTTATGCGTTACTTGTACAAGATTTGCATATTGTCATCGTTTCTGGTGCTCGTCTTTTTATTCTTTCGCTTGGGGCTTTTTGTCGTGACGTGGGACGTCCTACAATCATGTTTGGTGGCGTGGGTTGGTGATTTCAGCATCCAGGAAGCAGGTCATCGGTGTTGGGTCGATGTCATTACAATTACAAGTTGTAAGCATTAAGGCTAATGTAATCTCAGTTGTCGGCCCTGTATGGGCCTTAGCGATATGAAGGCTGAGGCCGCCAAAATCGTTGGAGATGTTCATCGGGGCCACTTTCGCTGCTTTGCTAAAATTGGTTCTTTTGCGCTGGTTAGAAGTCTGCATTATAAAATTAAGAGATAGTGTTGGTACTTTTGATCTATGAGTGAAATAATAGCACTGAAATAATCTGTGTGGAAAATTAACGTCACTTATTTCTCATTTGCTAATTAGTTCTTCGCATTTATGATTGGTCAAAGCAATTTTGACTGACTGGCCCAGGCTGAATTGTGGTTGCTGGTTAGTTGACGGGTCGCTAATTATTTACCCGATATATATTTCGCAATCTTATGTGATACTGTGGATTTGTGTTACCTTCACATTGTGCTGCAGTATTTTTGTAAGGAGTCATAATGTGGGTGCTCTAATCGCTTTGCTGCTGGATTTATGTCTAGTTGAAGTCCTTCGTTGACGAGAAATAACTTCTTTAGTCTCTATGTGCAAATAATACGAAGTCATCAACCTTTTATTAGCTCTTGTGCACTTCTTTTTTAATTAAATTGTTAGATCATGAGTGCTGCTTCAACTGCCGCTAACCTCGCTCAGCAGGTTCCGGGGTGGTTGGGCACTCTAGCAATCAGCTTCGATGGAGGAATTGTCTACTCCGCCGGTGAGTTGTCCGGTGACACTGAGTTAGCGCCGAAATTTCTTGAATTGGTTCGCCACGTTGCTGAGTATATGACTCTGGAGGGTCCATCGGATAGCCAGGAGAACCCCTTTAAGCGGTTAACTAGTAAGCTATCCTTATTTTGCTCTTACGTACATCTTGACTCTAGTTATGTGCTCTAGACACGCTTATGTTATAACCACTGTGGGGGGTGTCGTATATGTGATCAAGAGGCAACTATTCTTTTCGGACTCTTATGAGGATCGACGGGGAATACGCTCATCTCACATGCCCGTTAATGTCTGATTCTGATCCTTTCTTCCATTTTCTTGCTTTAATGTACAGCTCTTACCACAATTTTGCCAATTTATATGATATACACAAGCAGATCTATCAAAATCTGGCTTTTGAATGTGTACAATTGCCAAGTGGGACTCCTGTTTGTGAAATCTTTTGCGTGCTGCGATCGTAGTGCATATGTAAATTTTTAATGATACACAACATGCTTGCCTTTTTTCCACGCCTAATCAGATAGCATGCAAAGGGGCATTCTCTGGTAAAGTTCATTATCTACCACTGATCATCACATTTCGAAGCACAGGAGTTCCACGTTATGGATGCTAGATTCCGGTTGTAGATGCGTGTGGAAATGCCGAAGTTGAATGACATCTATCAAGAGAGTCCTTGAATCCACAATTAGTTTTCTTCTTTTCAGTATGTTAGAAGTGTCTGTGTATTCTCCCACTTTGACGATATTTTACGGTTAGTGCTCTCGTTGATCTCTCCATGACTGTCTAGTTTGATATGGAGTTACCTCATTGTGCTAATATCCACACTAAGTCTAAGGCTGATTGGGACGGATCACCCTGTGCTTTCGGCTGTCAGCTAGGGACTACGTTCATGCTTGCCCCGATCCGTCGGTGCCGTAGACGCTTGCATTAAAGATCCTAACTCCTGTTTACTTATATTCCTCAACTTGTCCAAAAGCTCCTGGTGAATAAAGGCCAGTCGACTGAATTGAAGGATTTAGATACGTCTCCATGGTCGTCAGAAAAGGAAGGAAGGAAAATTAAGACGATTTAGGACTTGGGAACTTGCTGGTGTTCCAATCGTCTGCCACATTGGTTGGCGAAGGAAGTGCGCTCGCAATTTATTTGGACCCGCAATGATACGGACGCCTGCTCGGATGATTGGATAGATTTATGCATTTTTTTCGGAAGAATATTTACCGATTGCTTTCCCAACATTGCCCACCCTCTTCTAGATGGTGGGAGGAAATTGTGCGATCCTCAGTGAACCTCAGCCTGTTCGGAGGCATGCATGGGTGAGGCGTGTCAGTTCATTGAGCTCTCCACCAATTATTTGGCATGTTGGAATCCCACCGCACAAAATGCCAGTTAAAACCGGTGTGTCTGCTTTACAGGTTTCAACTCGGTTTCTATGGTAATCTTCTTTAGAAAAACTTGTAGATTATTTAGAGAATGTATGTATGGGTGACGTACAACCCTTCTCTCCTCAATCAGAACCAGAAAGATCCACACCTGGAAAGGCTGTGATGGTGGCCAAAGCAAGGGGAGCTCTCTC
This sequence comes from Taenia solium, assembly GCA_001870725.1. NCBI lineage: Eukaryota > Metazoa > Platyhelminthes > Cestoda > Cyclophyllidea > Taeniidae > Taenia > Taenia solium. The sequence goes on along the minus strand of MIEF01007466.1, from coordinate 4,825 downwards.
GGAGGCTGTAGGGATCGAACCCACGGCAGATAAGCCTCCAAGTTGACTAGGGCGGACTTGAAGGGCACAATTCTGAGACATCCACCACTCGGGGAATGCTAAATCGTCATGGGTACTATGCATCAGCTCAAATTTACACATGAAACCCCCCTACCCCTCCCTTCGAGAGATATCCACTACTGATGGTTTAGTGGTTAGAGACCAAAGAAACAGTAGTAGTGCTGAGAGGCACAAGTAGAGAGAGCAAACTTCACGATTACGAGAAGGCTGAATGGTGAGGTGGTGAGAGGAAGCATGGATGAAGGTGGGTGAGAAAGTGCAACAGTGCGGCTTTTGACTATTTACAAAGGGAAAGAGGGGAGATATTGAGGGCACCGACTTGCTTGGTTACGCCAAATCTCCCGCCTTCCAATCAACAAGCCCATCCGCCTTCACACTCCTCCGCCCTCAATGAAAGACATCTCCAAAAACACGCGGCCTTGTGCACACCTCATAGAGCAAGCACGCTGCTAGGGGGGAACGATTAACCTACAAAGGCAACCAATAACCGTCAGTCAGATTACTAACTCATCAACCAACTGTACAATAAAGCAAATCCTTCACTCAACACTCACAAGCACAGAATGTACCCAGCAGTAAAGGAAAGGAGATATGCATGAAAGGCATTGAGCAAATTACCAGTCGACCTCCGCAAACAGCTTCTGAAAGAGGTGTTCCCGCCCCCGAATCTTCATTATTCCATCACGCATCCAGAAACGCCACTTGGTTCGCGAATGGCTCACCTGCATGCACCAAAAAAAAAACAAACTCCAAGTGAGCAAGACCAAGATACAAACAAGAGGTATGAATAAAACCTAGCGAGGTGAGACGCTGCTGGATACCAACCTTCTCGTACTGACACACGACGAGGTTATCCGACTCAAAGAGGGACTCTAATTCCTCGTCGGTCACATCGTCACCCGAGTTGAGCGGCTCCTCCTCTTCCTCATCTTCCGTTGCTAACCCCGTTCCCTTTCCATCCGTCCCTTCCACATCTTCCGTTCCAATGCCACCACCACTCATCTCGTCGCCACCGTTGGCTGATGGTAATGGTGGCGAAGGCAGCGGTGGTGGCAGGTCCGGAATGTGGTCGTCTTCGCCACCACCGCCAGTCTTCGTATTCTGCCATCCACCACTGACCACTGCTGCCGGCATCTTCTGCTTCCGTCTTGAGGACGAACGCCCACCCATCGCGGCCTCCTCTGCAGTCGCAGCTGCCGCAGGCATCTCCAGTCTGCCACAAGGGAAGCAAGACCAATCAGGTACACAGAAATAGCAATACAAACATACAAGCCGCATCTAAGAAATCCCCATCCAATAGCTACTCACCGTTGGCCCGATGGGGTCATGGTAGTCACAGGGCCAAATTCCTCTTCTTCCTCATCATCCACGTCTACTTCCTCATCCTCCTCCTCATCATCTGCAAGGTCATCGTCTAAGTCGTCATCGTACTCACGAAACTCCTTGCCAACAAGTGCAGAAATTCGAGGTCGTTTAGCCACGCGATTGTGAGAGAGGCCACTACCTCCACCTGGGGTGACGGTTTCATGGGAACGTTTAGTAGTTGTAGTGTTTGCAGTGGTAACAGTTGCAGAAGTGGCAGTGCTGGTGGGCATGGTATGAGGTGTAGCAGGGATCGTTGAGGTAGCAGCAACCACAGAAGCAGGATTCGGAGTTGGCATCGAGCCAATCACACCAGGCGTGGCTACCACCATGTCCGTGTCATCATCGTCACTTTCGTCTTCGCCATCACCACTGCCGCCAGGAGTGGTGGTTATAGCAGCCTCACCACCTCCTCTTATACCGGTACTACTACCACCCATCACTGACTGCGCTGTACTACCCGGCGTGCGACTGAACAGTGAGTGAGGAGTAGCTATGCTCGTTGGCACTCGCGACGACGGCATGTCCACCGAGTAGGGCTCAACCACCTCCACATCATCGTTGTTATCGAAGTCGCTGTCGTCCACGCCATCCACTTGTGTCTACAAACGTCAACCAATTCTCCACCAATTAGCATGCCTATGTGCACACGACTCGAGGGCAAGAGAAACAACAAAAATGAGTTAAAGAAATGGTAGCAGGGAACATACCCGGTTGAAAGATTGCTGTTGCGTCTGCTGCGGTGCTGCTGCTGCAAGGACGGTAGTGGCGGTGGTGGTGCCAGTGGTGTCTTGCAATTGCTGCGGCGTCGTGGTCGCGGAGCCTAGCGACTGACGGAACTGCACAGGCACCATAAAGGTCTGCTGACCCACCTGCAGAATCTGCACGTTCTGACCTGCCAGTGGAGAACATCTGCTACAATTACTAACACACCCACACTTAGACGCCGCTGCGCCAAACTAATGCAACTACACGTCCACATTTATCCTACTTGCACAAACCCACCACTCCTATTCATCCCAAATCAAAGCTCGCCTAGTACATTCACAAACATAGGGAAACCGAAAATTCCCCACCTCAAGGTAAATGGCATTTCAAGCCAATCCCAACAATTCAGCACTCGCCTCTGGTGCTCACCCAAATCCACATTTAATCCCATCACCTGCTCCGTCAGGTAGGGAACTTACCCAACGAATGCTATCTTGACTCCAACCAGCAACGCAGTAGAATACTTAGATCTAACCACATCCCAACCGCACGCTAGACAAGACACACGTCCCCCATCCTCAACTTTATGCTGTAGTTATAATGCACGATGCAAACAACTAAGTGTTACATTTCCTTTATCACTGTTAAAAAGGGGGGAAAAACTTCATGCCACCATTAACGTCAGGAAAATCAAATTCCTCTCCCCACCCTACCACCTTGGTAGAATCGAACATCACCGCCCATCAAACTTACCCGGCTGAAACTATCTCCCTCCGCCTCGTTACTAACGTCCACTACAGTTCTCATTCATTGTAGAATTTACGCCTTTGCAATGCTGCACAACGGAAGGAAGCCACTTACTTTATCCCCATTTTGCGCGCACCAACACACCCTTTTCTACGGTAAAATCTAATCCAGAGCACTTAACTGCCGCCCTCCTCACCCATCTCATTTGTCGCTTCAGTTCAATGAACCACACTAGTGTGTAGCCAGAGAAGGGAAGGAGTGATGCAATTAACACGTTCCCTTTGCCACACCACTCATTCGTGGGGCAACACAGAAATCTTACCCACTTAGCTTTGGTCACTCCTTCCAACTTACGAGTGTACCAACTCAAGAAACTGGTTACGTCAGCGACTCCATCTTCTAACACCATGGATGGCTGCGCAGCCTCAGCACCTCGACAGCGGTCCATCATCCAGACCCATAAATACTACGGTTTTCCAATCCAACACTACGCTTATCACCGTGTATCTCATCCACTTTGTTAAAACATTAAACGTAAGTGTGATTCAGACGGTGGCGTGTGCAACGTCACATCGACAACGCCGGTAGTTACATTGAAGGTAGGAGGGAGGGTGGAAAAGAAGCCGAGAAAGATGCAGTGAATAAAATTGAAGTGTACTCACCGGGAATGGTGGTAACACCATTAACACTGGCCATCGTAGGTTGCCCAATGATAGTAGCAGTGGTGGCTGTACCAGGCTGACCAGGTCCAGAGGCCTGCATGGGTGCACGAATGGCGATGCCAGCAAGGGGATTGGCAAGACGCGGCTGCACTCCGGCCGCCTGTGGGTTTAGTGCCGCCGCGAGCACAATCGGCGGTCTACCTGCTGTGGTTCCGGGCGCCTGCACGGTGGCACCAACGGCGGAACGCAATACCAGACCTGTTGCCGGTGTCGCCGCAGATATCGTCAAGGGTGCGTTCGGACGTGCAATCGGCGCAAGTGTACGTATCGCGCCACCACCACCACTCACTCCGGTTAGGGAGTTTGGCTGGATGGGCAACCTCGAAATGGGAATCGGTATTCCCTGTTGACCCACGCACGTCTGCTGCAAGCACCAACAGGTAAATACATTGCGTATACTGACCAACAATTTAAAAACCCAGATAACTAGTGATCCGAAAAGTTAATGGACATACGAACAAAAAAATAAGCAAACAGACGAATGGAAAAAAAACATGCCACCGCTTAAACACTACTGGCATTCAAACCTACCTGAAACTGTGTAGCTTGCAGTCGCTGCGCGTAGTGAACTGCTGGTTGAGCAACAGGCTCTGGGTCAGCCACGTGAGTTTCAGCCAGCTTGGATGACCACAACTGCGAGTGTAAATGGAAAGCTTAGGGAGAGAAACAATTGAGAGTACCTTTCGTAGCTGTTCCAACAAATCCAAATCAAGACCTTCCTGAGTGAAGGTCTCCTTCATGCCCTCAATTACATCGTTTATGACGCCGTTGTAAAAGCCTGCCTAGAGGGAAAGCTGATAAGGGAACATGATGTGGATCGCTTACCACTGTGACCATTGCACCGCAACTCAGGACGAATGCTGATTGGGGCCTTTAAACAGAAATGGGCTATCTCTTTTAAAATCAAGTATCATTATCAGCATTACGTTGGTAGCATTATGTTGTTCAGTTTTATGATTTTTAGGTATATGTTAAAATTTTTATACACTTAAAAAAATGCTGAAGGCATTTGACAATACAGATACAAATAATGCTCTGACGTCATTCTAATTTAAGAATCAAATTTACCTTTACCAGGCATATTTATTCCCACTCAGTATTGTTTAAAGCGTTCCTTTAATAGTGAGAGCTTAATCAGGTCATTATACCCGTTTCGTAGAAAAAAGGCTCTGGCTCTGTACTTCCGCTAGGAGTTGTAGGTGTAATACTTTGTTTGTTCGAACTAC
>MIEF01007461.1:0-190884 GCA_001870725.1 Taenia solium | reverse complement strand
AACTGTTTGATCGAAGGTATGGATATGGACTGTAGGTGTAGGGCAATTCTTAGAGGGAGAAAAATTTGCAGTCTCGTTTTTATCTCTTCCAACGCTCAGACTGGTTTGACTCCATCCACTATCTGATTGGTTGTTGCAGTCGATGAGGCATAAGGCAGGCTTGGTGTAGAGGCGGTTGAAAGAATGTCTGTGGTGGTAGAAGTGTGTATTAATGGAGCAGTGAGTGGACCTTCTAGCGATGGCAGACGACACGTCTGTTTGGCAGCCTTTGAGGGCCTCACTGAGGTGTGAGCATATGCTTGCATGCATTAATGACTATTGGCAACAACTGCGCTCACCGCATGCGTGTGTGGGGACAGGTTGACGGTAAGCAGGTCGGGTGGGTGTGGGGCTGAGGTGCGACGATCGTCGTTGCAACTATTGCCGTCAGAAGTGCCATCCGCCGACTGCCAAGACAGCGGACATTGGACCAACATCGACACACGTTTGTGCAAGGCGTGGGCACGCAGATCGTGAAGCAACGGTCTAGCATGACGGAGGAGACAAAGTCCATCTGCAAGGGAAGAGGCGTGCAGCTGTGTGTTTTGTGTTGGAATGAAATAAAGAGCCACAGTCACTCAACTTACCACGTGCAGTACCACTGAGTGGAGACGTCCCAAATGGATGGCTGCACGAAGTGCGTGGAGAGGTTGTCCCCTGTTGAACCAGTGTGTGGAGGCATAATGGAAGGAAATGGATGAGAAGATGAGGTTGCGACGAATGCAAGTAAATAAACTACGAGGTTAACGGTCCGAGTTCTCGCCCTATCTGCCACAAGACGAATAATCTGTGCTGTTCCACATGATCCTCCTCTCGTGATGGCTCTCGTTTCGGCAGTCATGTTCATGCTTTGCTTACACACTGCCAAATGGGCAAAGGTCCCCTAGAATATTGCAATTAGTGCAGAATCAGCTAACAGTTCGTCAAAGCGAAGGTGCCACAGAGAGTGGATATAGTCAAGTGAAAGTATACTGCCACGCCTCCTGTTAAAGCAGCTGCCTACCTCCGAAGTCGAGATGGTCCATGACAAGTACTGACCAGCAAAATGGTGGACGCGAATCTGAGGCGATGGCCCTTTGGCCTGATACCATGCGGCTCTGCACAGTTTCAACTCATGGAGCAGTACACCGTTCAAGGAATTAGGACGAACAACAGTTCCAAGATTGATTTTGGTGTCACGGTGATGTCAATTTACTGCACTAGTCCCCACTAACGCCTTTTCCTTCAGTACAGGAGGAATTCTTCCATCTCTCATTGTTCGGCAAAAGAGTAACATTCGTCGAATTCATTTTGGACATTCCTTTTTGAAAGGGTCATCTTGTGTCACTCACTAGTTCTCTCTTTCCCTCTCAATAATTTCTCTCCTGCCATGTGCTAAGGGAAGTGAGGACTGGGTTAAACATGATGGAGAAGAACCTAAGGTCTCCTGGTTCGAGTCCTTCTGTCATTTTCGAAGTAGAGAATATCTTCTTGAATAGAGACTGGGGAAACCAAAAGGATCCTTATCCTTCGCGAATACTTTGGTGAGTCCCAAGACTTAAGTGTGGGAGGTGGTGGAGCTCCTCGACTCATGCTCAACATTCAAACGGCAGTTGCTTTTGAGTAAATGGAAAACTTCACACAGGAAATTTTGAAGAGTATAGGTAATGCACTCCGACTGAAGAAATATGATCCTCGCCTAATCCAAACACATTTAATCTGAGTGCGAAAGGATTTGGACATCGACAATGAAAGCCATCAATGCATGGACGTGCTTGTGCGAGCGGAAGAGCCTCATTACCGCACCCTTTTGCGCGCCATGTACAGACATCATCAGATTCACCATCCAAAGCGATTCTTAGCAAATGTCATCCCAATGGACCCCATGAGGATCCCCAAGGGACAGCAAACCGAACCTACTTAAGCTTTTCATCAAAAGGGGACATTTGAAAACCCACGACAGAGAGAGTTAATGAAATCAAACAGGACCGAGTAAAAGTGGGAAGAGGAGATGAATTGCAGTGTCCGCTAGCTGCAAACCATGCCGATGAAGATCGGAACGTGAAGTTGTTATTACTGCCTTGTGGGTTTGAGGCGTAAGCGCACATGAGTCAGCTTCATTATCTGCGGGGAGCACGCAGGCGTTTGCTGAGTTGACGGCGCTGTTACGGTGATGCCCAATTCGCATCCTTCTCCGATTCGGAGGAAGTGAGACACCGTAGTTGAACCCATCCTACACATCCTTCTGCCGAATAGTCTACCAAGCATTTCCCTCTTTCCCTTTCTCCCCTTATTCCGTGAGCACTTCCTCACTCTTCTTAGCTTCACATTTGTATTTCTCGGAATTCGAAAAAGTCCACCATAACAGGAAGAGTATCGAGCCCTACCAGTTGAAATCCACTCATCCTTGCGCGAATGGAGGAAAGGTTCTCGGATGAGTAGGGGAGGAAGGGAAGGAACGAAGGTTCCTTTCCTCCAGTCACTCCAGTAAGAATCGCGACCTAGATAAAAGGAGGAAGGGGAAGAAATCAGACCTAACTGGTTAAGACCCGACAGTAAAATACAAGAAATATTCACGCGGAGTGGATGATGCATTCACCACCAGCGTCACACACACGTGACAGCAGAACTGACTACCTTCCCCGGATTCACAAATGCGTAATGCTGTGCTCCAGTCAGTTCGGTGGTCCACATCCGTCAGCTTCTGCCTCCTCTCCAGTTGCATATCCAACGTTAATTTACCTGTCTACTACCCACGTTGCACACGGTGAGGCATTTTGTGATGAAGACGCCTAATCGACTGTCAATGGAAGACAGGGCATTGCATTCAATCTTCTGTGACTCAATACACAGAGGGTAGACCACCTCCATCTACGCTGCCAGATCGTCTCCTTCTCTGTGTCACTCTACTAAACCCACTTGTGGTTGTGGCACAGACAAAGGGAGAAAGGAAATGCGAGCCATGCTATCGTATCAGTAGAGCAAATCTTGTAGGAGGTAGAACCTACTGATAACCCACCTGCTCCCGTATCTGGAGCGCATTCTTCAGGTACTTCTTGCATGCGAGTGTTTGACAGATGGGTTGTGCACCTGTGAGAAGGAAGGAAACAAGAACGGTAGTCACCTGTTTGCTGATTTATCCTCTATAATCTGGTCTGCAACTAAATGTTTCCTTAGTGCGCTACTGGTCAAAACAAGCGCCAGTCCTATCTATGCTCTTTCTATCTAGACAGTATGCAATACGCCCAACAAACGGGTCTCAACGAGCACATAAATACGCAGGATTCGAGCGAATAGCAGCTGCAGCAATCTGTGAGGCTTTTTGCGTTTCACCCACACCTTTGGCAGCTAATCCAGTGGGAACAACAGGTCCTGGCCTTGTTTGCATCAAAAATACATCGGGTTCTCCTTTCCTACTTCCCAGCAGTAAGGGATGGGCTTCAAGGACACAGACTTGAAGGATCTCCGGTTGTATCGGTCATTTGTTAGACATATCACTGAATTCTCATCCCTCGGCCTAGAAGCGCAGTCAACGTTGCCGGTGAGGAGCGTAGATTTGATTGTTTTCATTTGAGTACGTGATTCCTCAGACACAACTGGAAGAACATACTGCAGCGAATGATGACCTCAACTAACTGAAATCGCTGCATAGCTCTACCTTTTTAGAGAAATGCCTAGAGTAGAAGGAAAAACATAATCTCCTACATTAAAATGAACTATTTTCTTACCGGAGTGGCGCTGATGGGTCCACTCATCAGCCTGCACTCGCATGTTGACAGGCGCATCGAAGTCATCTTCAGAACCAAGTAACATGTCATGTCCAACAGCGGCCAGAGTTGAATAATCAAAATAACATTAAGTTCTAGGCATCCTCCTCACGTTCCTCACGTGTGCGATACAATTCGGCTTCGTGCCTAGTCCGCCACTCTCATTTTGACCATTGCGCGAGGATAGTGAGAAGACGGAAGAAGAGAAGGTAGTTGCGTGGATTACATTGTACAGGGCACTGCCAATGCAAAGGCAAGTAATGGCAATGTGAAGAGTAGTGGCAAGGAGAGTCGCATTAGCACTGCACATTGTATGGAAAAGCCGTGAATATTCGCGGCTTCACTAGCAGGCAACGTGATCCATTCAAGAAGAATGTTAATGGTTTTACCAACCCAGTATGTCGTTTTCATTCCACAAAAGCACTTCAAAATGGTCCTGTGGCATCGTCACCCAAAGCTTCGTTGAGAAGCCAGCAAACAGACAAGTGTGATCTCTGTTATCGGCAAATGACTGCATCCGATGCATCTGCAGCTTCTTACTTTCTTCCTCTCCGCGGATAGCCCTCACTCTTTGCCCGGAAAATTGCATCCATCATTTGCCTCATCAAGTGCACAACACAGAGCGCGTGAGTCGTGTGTGTGAAGGGAGATGCATTTGAGAAAATGGAGGAGAAAAGGAATATTACATTTGCATCTGCAACGGTTCTACAAAAGAGTGAAGTTGCTAACACCGGATGAATATGAAAAAGCAGACGTGATAATCTGCGCCACCCAACTCACAATCGTCACCGACGGTGGCTGACCAAACAACAGGTAAGGTGGTGCTAGAAATATTTGGCAAAGTCCTGTCAAGTAGAGTACTTGCGTGATGCGAAGAGGCAAAATGCAGTCTTTTATGTTGGGCAGTGATAGGCAGACCGCATGAAGCAAAGCAGGATTTGTGTACAATTGATGAAGCCAAATCCACGACCTCAGCATGTTGCCTTTCAGGCCAAAAAAAGCGATCATTCTGTGCCGCCCTCCAACCGCCTGACAGTGAGCAGCCGAGCAGGTGCGAGCGAAAAGGTGTGCAGCCACCGACGGCAGAGCGAGTCGAGAATTCATCGATTTATCGATTTATCAGACAGTGATTTACCACACAACGAGTGAAGTGGCGCGCTCTCAGTTAATGAGTGCGGTGGTTCGCGGCCTGAGACGACGACGAGCGAGTTGTGGAGAGTGAGTCGCCCCATTGCTTCACACGGACGTTCTAAAATACAGAAAGGTTAATAAAAAAATATTAATTTGACGGGCGAAATGTCGAACTGTAAACACAGCTCGATTGATGAAGTGGTTGGGAAGCTGTCATCCGAACGACAATGTCAAATGAAAGGTGGGTTTATGCATCTTCTTACTCTAATTGTTTCCTCCAAACCTGGTGAGAAGGACATTTGATTGTATTGTCGACGTCATTCGAATGACATCTTAGCTGGCTTGATCAGAATTAACAGTGGAGGGGACTTCTGATACGCTCATGTTTTCACTATTTTAGTGGAACCCATTGCATGCCTAGCCACTATTCATCAGGAGGCCATTCTCGGAATAGGTAATCCGTTAGCAATAATATGCCCACTTATGGTAAAGTGCTAAGTGCTTTTGGACATACTTGACTTTTTCCTAATACACTGGGAGAATGTCTATCATCTCCAGGGGCAGTTTACCAAGGATGCAGTTCATACAGCGGTACCTAACCACAGTTTTTAGCAATTGCATTTCAGTGGTTTGCTTACAAATGCTATGATTAGCATTTAAAAGGATGAGTGAATAAAAACCATTTCCTAACACTGACTCTGTTGCACTATCCTTTGATTCCGTCAGACGAATACTTTCAAGGTGGCAACATACTGCAAGCAGGATCATATCGACGAGGAGGCATTTATGCCAACTTTCATTGACACACCACCTTGCTGAAGTTGCACTTCATAAAATTGTGTTTGAAAGCGGTGGTGACACGTTGATTAGTTGTAAATGTCTAGCTCAACTTCAAGTTGTTGCTCTTACGTAACTAATTTGTCTGTTGACATCATCAGGAAACTGGCAGTCAGAGAGGTGACACTTTTGCATTCCTTGCATTTTAGACCAGGAAAAGTGGGAATCCGGTCGCAGTTCAGGTTATACAGGCGGAAGTTCAAGTAGTGGTGAGTCTTCTCTTTTGGATGGTCTCTCCAGATCTTCGTACGCATTAAAATTGTAAGTGATGCTGAGAAGTGGCAATGACATCAGCGTGCTCATTATGATTAAGGTGAGCGCCATTGAGGATCCTGACCTACACCTTTTACTTATTTGTCCATTTAGGAGGAGGTAGCGTTTGTCCAAGTCCGGAGTACCTACAACCTCGTGTTCAGCATGGTAATTCAGCATTTTGTCTTCACTTTTTATTTCATGTACTCATACATATCAATATTAAGTACCCTGTCACTGTCATTTTTAATGTCCAATTTGGACGACCAGGTAATGTCAAGCATGCGGTATTTTTAACTCTTATAATTTCATCCATTTTCAATGCTGGAAGCTAAAATACAGAAACAGGAATAGAGTACGACTTGTTTCAGGGACTTTCAAAGTATTCTTTTCTTATCAACCTATTAATAGATTGTCTTTCTCGCTTAAGAGAAGATTGCTATTTAGGACCCTATGATCCACCACCAAACACACCTTCCAGTAAGTTGCTACTGTTTATTTCCACTTTGCCAGTGTGCATACTCCATAATAGTGGTTAAGGTTAATGTGTTCCATCAGCTTGCAAGACTACTCTCTATAATTTGGTTCAAATGTTTTTCCCTCTCTCCTTTCTTAAGTGGTGGATAAATCAAACTTAGGTTTGCTACGCGGTAAATGTTCTTTCACTGAATCATTTTTTCCATAGCTAGTCTTAGTACGCCAGAACGAGTCTACTACCCTCAATATGACCAAAATCAGCCTTTCGATTCAGATCAATTTCAGGATATGGGTTCCAGTTAACGAGGAGGTACGTTGTTTGGGGAATTTTCATTTTGCCTTCTACCACACACGCATCACGTAGGAAATGAAGCTTGAGACCACGCAATTTGCCCCTGAAACACACAAATCCATTCCACTGAAATGTTATTGAAATGTCGGAAACAGTGTTGCTTTTTCACGTAGACTACAAGGAAATCTCCGTCCCTGAATAAACAAACCAGTCTGAAATGAATTGATTGGCCATCAGGTTAGACGTGTCTTCGAAAGTAAGAAAAGATGTTAGCCTCAGCTAACATCACATCACTCAGGGTTCATGGGACTCCTGTCGGAGAATAATTTTAATTATGTGGCAGTTAGGTAACAGCTACTTCACCTAAATAGCAACTATGCAGTGTCATTCAAAGTCAAATAACTGGGGTAATGAAGTCTCAATGCACCGGAGAAGAGAATAGGCGGAATTTAAATTCACTGCGCTCAGTCTCATCGCTAATAGGGCAACAGAGGCATTAAAAGACGCAAAATTTAACTAACGCTTTTGTTGTCTTAGATTACTAGAACTTCATTCCATCGCCACAGCAAAGAGATCCACTCGACCTCTGCAATGCCTCCATTTCAACACCTCGACTTCTCGAACGCCTTATCACCAAGGATGAGGTTGGCCCAATTTATTTTTGCAAGATTTCTTTTTACGATTTATGCATAATGAAACTGTACATTTCAAGCTATTTCCTCAAGGTGGAGGAAACGCCTTCTTTTGAGGAAAAAAGACACTTTACTTTTTTCCTTCAATATTTCGTCCTGTTTGGGTTTCGGTTCAGTGCAGTTGCGGATTTGAGAATAAAAATGTGCCGCTTGGTGTTTTAATGACCGGCCACTTAGGGCCCCGTCATTGCATCTCTTCCAGGCGACCTGGCATGCGAGCCCTTCTGTAGGTAAACAATACACATTCTACTTGAGTACTATGGCTTCTTTCGCCTTCAGGTTGGTCTGGAGGCGCAGCACGACAATATCTCGTTGCATTTTATCCAGCTTACATTAAGATTTAAACACACCTGTCAAGCGCTTATGGTCCACTTTATGGAAAAAGACGTGGAATTCATTTGATGCATCCCAATGAGCAGTTTCTTTGCCTCGAAACATAACCATTCATATTGAAGGAGGGTAGAGAACCCCAGCTACCCAGCTAAACGTGAAAACATAAAGCATTAAAACTATTCCAACTGCGATTTATGAAAATAAGAAAACAACTGACTTGTTGTTTTTCCGGGAGAAATACTCCCTAAACATGGGCGCGAGGTTCGAATTCCGCGCGCACTTTATCGATCCACGTCATGACATTTGAAAGTGACTTAATTGAGGAGCTGAAGCGAAATGAGCATATGCCGCAACGATGGTCAACATTCGCCCATCAATCCCACATTCACCTTTTGGCCACACTACGACGAAGAAGAAGATAACGAAAAAAAGAGGACAGTGTTTTTCAGTTATCGTGCACAAAGCACCACCACCACACCAACAAGAACGACCGATGGAAATGCAAAGAAAACAGCCTCCTATAAAAGCTATCAATCTAAGGTGGTGCATAAAGGTGGTAGAGGTCTCGCTGGGCTCACAACACCGGGGATTTCGACCGCATCCACACTCACGTCGTCGCATAAACGCCCCACGGATCGACCCTCGGCCCTCGTATCGCCACTCACGTCACTCGAGCGTTCGCGTGGCAACAACGTTCGAGTGAGTCATTTACGCTTGAATCCCGCAACCGTTGGAGCTCCAAGGTCCCTACTGAAGAAGCCACCATCACCACTACCGCCGCCACCATCGCCGCAGCTAACACCAAGGCAAAAATTGCACCACTACCCACAACCATATGCACACACCTCCACTCAGAATGCGATGGCATGTAGTGCCTTGCATCTCCAGCCCACGTCGAGCACAAGCAACAAGAAGTCCTACACCTCCTCCATCCATGTCCACGTAAGTCCTGTTGCCTCCCCTATCACTCTCGATTTGCGTGAACTAACGTGTGAACCAAATGCTACCTCAACCTCCACAAGCATTGCGTTTCCTCAAAGCTCCGAACCCCACGACTCATATCCCGGGAGGACACACCACCTGTTCGCCTCCTCCTACTGTCCATTCAACTTCAGGTATAAGGAGTTGCAGAACGTGGAAGGTGTCATGTTCTCACCAACTCAAACACAAAGCACCGCATTGCCCGTTGAGGAGGGGGCATTTACCGACACCGAAGTGCCTTTACCGAGTCCACGCATCACCCTCGAGTCGCTTGATGAGAGACACGTTGAATTTGTCACCGGAACCAAAGAATGTGCTGTGTGGAAAAACACCTTCGACATCTTGGCAAATGAAGTGACGATGTCAAAATCACGTGAGAAAGAGTTTACCTTCATGTTAAGTGGTGATAATGCCTCTCGTCAATCAAAGGGGATGACCAATGGCACTGCGAGCTCGAGCAGACTCCGAGTTGTTTCATTTCGAGAGGGACGTGCGTGTGAAATTGTGCGTCCCGTCTCGTCCTTCAGCTCACTCGCTCCTCTAGAGAGTCTGCAGAAAGCAACTTTAAGCCTTTACGACTCAACAAGTTGGAGGGCTGTTGACTGTACTCCACGCATTCTGCTCCACGAATTAGTGGTCAGGTACACACCACCCAGTCATTTGCTCCACGAATCAGTGGCCGGCAACTCCCAAGACCTGCATGTTCCCTCTCCAGGACCACAGCTTTTCATGCCTCCTGACAGAATAACTACTCCTACGTCTCCCTACGTACCTGACGAAACTGTCTACTTTGAGGCACTTGGCAACCATTCCAATGCATTCCATCCAGAGTGGAGCACACCTCTGGAGACAGAGGCAGAACCAGGGACCATCTCACCACTGGCAAGTGAGACAAAACTAACTCCAAAAGAGACGATAGAGCGAATTAACAAGCTGAGGAGCATCATCCGAGTCGATGAAAGGTTCTATCCACTTCAAGTAGACAAATGCATTCAAGTGGAGCAATCCACAAGAAGGACACTAGCTTCGTGGCAGATATCAAAGGAATGTCAGGTGGATCAACTGCCCTCGGATTTGTGGGACACTGCGACTATCAGTGACACCTCGACCCAGTCTTTCAACGGACATGATGTGGCGACAGCCAACATTGTTGAAGACTACGGAGATTGTGAGCCACTGCTATCCTGTCGTAGTCGTCCGCATCCCCAAGAAAATGTCCCCCTTCCGCTCCTCACGGCGTGGAGAGAGCAGAGACTGCGCAAACCATCAACCAAATCTCTCCGCCGAAGGCGTCGCACTAAAGTTCCAGCTTTGAGGATGGAAGATGTTGGTGAGGAGCTTACTTCAGGAGCGCCATTCATAACGTCCCGACCAGGCAGATCCATGTCGGTGGAGGAGGGCCGATGTCCACCACCGTCAGAACAGGGCTCGCCCTTTTCTATCAACGAATCCTCACCTCCAATTTCGACACTACGCTGGGAGGAGTGCATAAATCGAGTGTATGCACGACGTCGGCATCACTCCACCTCAAGCAATGCCCATGTCCGTTCCTCTCGGCCAAAACGAACCTCCCGCAAACCCTGCATCACTGATCGAAAGAAACAGCAGGATTCGAGGTGCAGTTTAATGCGACAAACATTTGCATCAGCTCAACGATGCAAAGCCAGTCACCCTAGTTAATACGAGAGCACTTTTTTAGACAGCGAATGTAGAAAATGTCGTTTGTGTACTCTTTAATTAATCTAAAAATTGTTTCTCTATAGCCTCCGATCTCTGTTTTCGGCGACCTCTAGTTGAATCAATTTAGAATAAGCTAGCCTGTTGTCTACTCACCTCCCGTCGTGATTCGCCTAGTTTAAACAGCTAAAATAACCTGCCTACCTTCCCTATGGAAGGTTATGGACAAATTTTGATTTTTTTGATCATTCTGAGTGCAGCGCCCTATGAGACCCTCCTGAGGAAGAGAGAAGATACAATACCTGGAGGGAGTGTGCATTGTTGATGTCGAGGTCAGCCAGGGGCTACTAGCATGATTCGTAGATTATGCCGCCCAGTGGAGATTCGATCAAGGAGCCCTAGGTGCCCACGGCTCCCCTTGGTTGACGCCTCGGTACAATAGAGAAATATGCACGAACCACCCGTCCCAGTCAAATTTTCACGCAGTTGAGGAGATAACTGACCGCAACGCCATTGACTTCCTCTTGGCATTTGCACCGGATCTGGAGTTTCATCCAGATCGAGAGTCGTGTTAGTCTAAAGGGGAATGTGCAGGCCACCTCGTATCCCCATAGCTGGTCGCAAGAATACTGGCCCGACAAAAGTCATCGAATGAAGGACGGGTTTAAAATAGTTGCGTGGGGATGCTTCGTGTTTGTGTTTTCTTGCCACTTTGTTCCCACCCCAGCACTGTCCAGCCATGTGTCCCCTGGAGTTCTATCCAGCCAGCAGGTTCACTTAATTGACATCTTTGCACAGACTTCGTAGCCAGCCTTGTAACGGTACTTTTCCAGATATTCTTCGGGGTTGCTGCCTCAGCTGCTTGTAGAATTCTTGCAGAACTCGGGACTGTGGTAGTTGCCAAAGGAAGCCGTAGATTCCAGCCATTCCATTAAGTGTCCGTTACGGATTCTTCCGACCGCGGCACACATTCCTCTCCCGTCAGGTCAAGGTTCAGCATTGAGTGACAGAAATCAGGGTACTTACCCTTTAAAACGGAGTTTGCTTGCCGTCGCCACCAATATAGTGCCCTTAGCCTTTCCTGAGGATGAAAGGTAGAACACGCTTTGCCGAAGCATACAAGGGCCCAGTGGAGTTCAATCGCGGAGTCATAGTTGCCCTTGAAACCAAAAAGAGGAATTAATCAATCAAGACAGAACTGGAACAATGAAGGCAGTGGCAGCAAGCAAATCTGGTCAGATTACCTGGGAGGTGGTGACTTTCAACCCCAGGGAAAATCAAACAGGTAAGTCCAACACCTCTTTTGGCGACTAACTTCCAAGCCTCAACGCAATACTTCGCAATTTCCAGTCATGCAGACGGAGCTGGGAATGTTAATTATTCAAATGCTCCGACGACCGTGTGTATTTATGTGGAAAAGCTTCGGCATGGGAGGTAACCTGGAAAAGAACCGACCGCAGATAAGTGTATAATTGAAACCAATGGAAATTTCAGACCTTCCAGGTGTGTAGACACCGATTCTGATATGTACCTGTTTCAGAGACTCATACATACTAGCGACGACGATCTGGATCCACTGCTGTCCCCGTGTCATCATGAATTGGCAAGAAAACCCTCCCAAAAGAACTAAAAAACACTGGGCAGCAACGCCAAAGAGGACAGTGAGTGCCAGTCCATAGCGCAGTGCTTGCCGCTCTGATGAAAAATAAACTTTTCAGAATGCCAAGTGCCAACAGTCCGATTTTCTCAACCAAGTTGTACCATTCGTCACCTGACAGCTTCGCAAACATGACGTAGACCTCCCACTTTGGTCCAGCCAGAAGCAGCCTCGTTGACACTCGGCCTCAGTCCGGGACAGTTTCAAACGAATTGGAGAGAATCAATACACTGACGTGACCGCCAAATACAGGCAAACATGCACCGCGACCCCCCCCAGCCGAGTTCCAACGCACAGCAGAATACGGAGAAACGCCTCGATCGGACGAGTTGCGCGACTCTGCTGGACACCCAGTGCTTGAGCCAAAAGCTAATTTCTTGCCAAAAAAATGGACAAGATCCACCTGCAACTGGAAGAACTCCTCAACCCAGTCGTTTGATCCCCTCACCATCACTGAGAACCAGCTTCTAGGGCTACTAACCCCCGACACTACGCCTCGGATACCGTTATTCTGGCCCATCAGCCGCCACTACCACAGGCCTACGTCGTCATGGAAAGAAATTTCCCCTCCGTGTCAATCTTCACTTAGCCTCCTCATCGCTTGAGTCACGAAATGCGAGCCCTTCAAGAAAGAGGATTTACACACGCACTCATACATGAGCACATGTTCAAACAGGAGTAAAGGAGTAAGAAGTGAGAAGAGAAAGAGAGAAGGCGGTCAGGCTGCAGCCTCCATCCCCTCTGAATAACTATCACTGCCTTCCTCTTCCACATACTCTTCCTCTTCTTCATCAGAGGGAGTCTCGTCTTCGATCTCCTCCTCTCCTTCTTCACCCTCCGAATTGCCCTCATCATCAGCATCATCGTCCTCGTGAAAGTAGCTGAGCGCTACATCATAGGCAAAGGAAGGGGTTGTGGCCGAGGCGCCTAGTAGTGCCCGAGGTGCCGCTTTGGCGTTGAGGTATCGCACAAATTTCGCGCTGTCCACAGCGTCGCAGTAGACCAGAGTTAGCGCGTTGTCCTCCGGTCGGATGCAGAGCAGCTGAAGCGAAACAGTCAACAGTAACCACGAATTCAACACCCACCCCATCCCCCCCCCACGTTGCAAATGTGGTCCACAGAGGTGGATCTCAAACCACCCGAGACTTTGATTCGGACACACTGTGAGAACTCGACCAAGGAAAAGCCGTTTTCGACAAGCCCTCTAAGCATACCTCCTCATTATCCGCCCTGGAAACGTAGATGATCTGTCCATTCCAGCTGTCCTGCCAGTAGCACTGATTGTCACCATCGCTGCCATTGCTGATGCCGCCACTGCTACCACTGGCGGCCGACTTGGCGATTGATTTTGTGCTCTTGTCCACTTTGCATCCGTAGCCGCCGATATGATAGAAAAGATCCAGACGCCAAGTAGAAACGCCACCAACATCAGGCGTGGTTGTGGCGATGACACCTGAGTCCGCATCGGCCAGCAGGGTATACATGCCCGCGCGCCACCGATGGAATCGCGGAGCAGTTATTTCGGTTTTTGACGTCTCTTCAAAACGCCCTCGTTTTGCTTCGCTGTCAGCATCCCTCTCTGCTTCCTCCGCCTTCTCATCACCATGACGAGCTAGAGGATGCAACGTGGCACCAGTCATTTGGGAGAGGAGGAGCAGCATCGCTTCTGAGGTGAGGAGACGCCGCACTTCATGGCATTCCACGGGTAATTTCGCCGCCACCTCCGTCTCCGTGATGTAGGGTAGCACACTTACGTTCCTGGAGGAAAATTAAACTGCAACCTTCCGTGGAACGGTTATGATCAAGAAAAATGGAAGATATTTTCATGATGTAATTGGGTGATGGTTAGGGTATGCGAGTCCCCAAGGTAACAAACGCTATTCCACGGTAAGGTGACGGAGGTGACCGATGGTGTAGGAGCCCGCGAAACTGAGTTCGCGAGCACCACAGAAGACTCAATTTGCGCACGGAGCGATCGTAGAAACCCTCGTGTGCAGGGCAACTACGGTTTGTAAGTGCGCTTTCACACATTCAAGCAAGACTCGGCACATGTGAATCGGGTGTTAAACGACAATAACTTCGCAGCTAATCGGAATTCTGCGGTAGATGGAATTTCTTGCAACTATAAGCCCCTTTGCAGATGAATTCGGATGGAAGGGGAAGGATGGAATCGGCGTGAGCACTTGTGTTAATTCACCGGAGCTAGGACAGAGCCCAGGCAAACCGCATCAATTTAGCGCTCGCCTTGACTGTGGAGATTCAAAGTCTCCAAAGTTGACTACGGCGCCAAGAAGCATCCACAGGTTCCAACAACATTCGCAACCACTATGGGGAAGTGGATAGGATTGTAGGGACCAGCGGGTGCGTTGAATAGCTAGAGCTGAATGTATGAGATAGAGTTACCAATACGACAGAATGGAACCGAAATTCTTCCACCGGAACTCCTATTGGGGCAAAGACATTATGGTTCAGTCAAATAGGCAGACGAACTAGCTTCCAGATGAAAGCAAGTCCATCCAACATCCGTCTTGATCGTGGTAACTGGCGGGATCCTACGTATCAGGTTATGGAGTTCAAGCAAGGGAGAAAAAGTAAACTACCGACCTCAAGTCCATTGGTCCCTCCTGCAGCCATACGGTCTCCTCCACACTCAGAATGGCCTTGCACAGACGCTCCCAGCTGCTATGCTACAGAGAGGAAATCCAAAGCGGTAAATTAGCCCATCATGGTGCAAAAGAAACAACTTACGCGGAAAAACTGGGGTAGTTGGATTTCTGAGGTGGAAATAAAACGGCGTCGAATGACCTTCAGCTGTTCCCCGTCAATGTAAGTGGGATGGAGCCATTTGAAGAGCAATTCTTCCTATTGCGACAAAGTCAATTCACTACAGTAGGGCCCCAGATGGAAAACAGAAGGGAGGGGAAAACACCTTACCTCAATGAAGCAGGGAGGCAGACGGGGTATTGTGACTGGGTCGCGTGACCGAGGCACACGGGGGAGGGGATCACTCATGTACCACCCATGAATTGAGAGACGGTCTCGCTTGCCGATCACCTCCGCCACCTGTCGTTAAGGCGAAAAAAAGAGGAGACTTGAATTTCCCCCTAATAACGCACCAACTGGTGATTTCTAGGCTTCAGAATAACCGGTAACTTGTTTCTAGTTCCGTATCAGAAGTGCTCCCAGCCATTCCATCAATGCGTTCCTATTTGGAACAAGCGCTACGCCTATGACACCGTCAATTATGAAGGTAAGCATCAGATAAGTCACAGTGATGAGTAGGGCTTGAGAAGTGTGGCAAATGTAACAGGATCTGACTGCAGAAACACTGTCTGCACTATATTACGTGAACTCGAAGCAGTCAGACAGTTACTACTACGCTTTGTGATTAATGAAGAGATGCTGGCCAATAGAATTACAAGACACTCAGTTCAAATGTTTAATACGCCAGCTATACTGACCTGATGAAATGACCTGGAGCAGACCTCGAAGAAAGCCAGACAATTGCGGGAAGGAGGCAGAGAACAAACGACTCTCCAGGGGTGATAGTCACCCGAGTCGGGTGGCACCACGTTGCATTCAGGTATAGGACCGCTTTCGTAGAGTTCAAGGGCTCCTCCATCCGTGGCTACATTCCAGTCCTCCGGAACTAGGTAGATGATGAAGGCGATGCGTCGTCGCTCCAGTTCGTCATCGTGACAAAGGAGGTAGTCTGAAAAAAAGCGAAAGCCAAGAAAACAAATCGGTGCAAAGGTCGGAAAGGAGCAGTAGAGACAAAGTCTCACCATTTGGTTCATAAAGGGAGATGGTTGAGCTGACTTCACCCCCGTCCAAATCAGCACCGGTAACAGCCTTCATCCATTGCAACATATCGTGGGCGAGGAATTCCCTGAAAGAGGCAACAGCCGTGGGTGCAATGGTCGAAACTGCTTTTCGTTCCAGCACTACAACAGCGTCAACAAACCTTATTTGATACAAGAGTGGGAACTTCTCAGCGAGTTTAGCATCTTTGCAGAGTGCTTTAAGATCACCGCTTTGGTTAAGTGAAAATAGGTCGTTTAGCCGACGATTAAGGGGAAATTTGCGGGCTTCGTCCTCTAGTGCGGTAATATTGACAGGTTCCAAGAAATTTGGAAGCATTGCACACGTGAACGGTGAGTGGATTAACTTGACACCATCTAGAAAAAAGAGGATCTTTGATTCATGCAAATGAGGTTGGAAAACGACCTTATATACAAGCGCACACACCCTCATCCTCCATAGTTTTCCCAGTTGGGGAACGGAAAACCTCTCGAAATGACTTTTGAAAGTCGGGATCCGCGTACTTAGGACTGACAGAGAAGGAGCAACTCATACCCACGTGCCAACAAGGCCCAAAATTTATCTGAGGCGGTCTAATGAGTTAAGAATAGTAACAAAGCGCGAAGCCTTCACCCAGTTTCCAGTGTGAATACTGAGAAATACAGATGCGGAGGGTTTTGAGCGCCTGCAAAATTAATGATACCTCTTAGATTACTGTACGCACTAGGATCGCGTCCCAGCATTTTAGGTAGTTAACAAATTAAATCCATTGTATCCTACGAAATATAAAGCAGACATTGCAGACAATCGTTAATATTTCAACGAGTAATTTAGATATAATCACAAAGAATTTGGTGGAGTAATTACAAAATCGTCCAAATAAAATTTCGTCACTGTTAAAACTATGTTGAATGAATCCTGACTAATAGTACAAGTCCACTAAAAATATTGATTTTTAGGTAAGCAGGTTATTTTGATTACTCTTTGCAACTCTTTCTCCGTCCTGTTTTTTAACTCAACGATTTTGATTGGCCAAGAAGTGTGTAGCGGGTCTTTCAATTGGCACGTCAGTCGGGTGTGGTATGTTGGTGCTCGCTGTTTGGTCGTTAATACTCCTTGGTTTACGTTACTAAGAGATAGTTCTTGTAAATTTGGCTCGATTTCTTGTTTTTGTATTGATGGGGATAAATAGCCCTTTGACCAGTTTATTTTCTATTCGGTTGAGGAATGCTTTAAAAGCATCTTTACTTTTAAGTCTTGGTCCTGGAACTTTTTCCCCGTTTTCTCATTTGAACTGTGTATGCATATTCCCTGTGACACACCAGCTACTCTATTGCAGTTGATACCTGCTACCGCATTTGTTGTCGTTAGCACGTTCCTTTATCCTTGGATTTGATTCATCGTTCTGGTTATATTGAATCAACTCTGTACTCAACAGCTAGCAGCGTTTCGTATTCAACTACTGGCTTACATTTCTGGAGTATATTTTTCCTAAGATCACCCCTCATCCCATGTCAATGGCCTCGAAACACACATGTCGTTCTAGCGCGGGTTCGTCTCATAAGGCGTGGGCTTTTCTCTCACACTCCCCATCCTCTGTACAGAAATGGCGTCACCAAAGATTATGAAGATGAGTTGGGGCTCAATCTCGTTGGAGAAAATCGGTGAGGATGGAAAGCCTGTCAGTGGTGAGGAAGTCGTCTATAGAGATGCTAAAGTCTGGCCCGGCGGCAGTTGTGGATGGGACTGGAATAAGACTGGTAAGTCATCACCTAGAAGAATTTGTAATTTACATATTAACACTTGGCTTGCTGAATTCCTGACATCGGTTTCTCTTATCCTTCAGTTTTTTTAATAATTTAGTGCCATTACTTATGCATGAATGGGCGAAGTCCTAGGTGGTTTTGAAGTCTTCGCTTCGTCCCTATGTGTTTACGGCTTTGTGATTACGAGTGGATGTCTGGAATGTTGAGGTGCATGCCTTCTTTGGGAAGCGATTTTGCACCATCATCGCTTTACATTATCTTGATGCGCGGTGCCTTGAGCGGACTGGTTCGCATCACGTGCGCTTGTTATGTGTGTTTATCAGGACAAGCTTGACGCTCACTACTGCGGGTGGCGTCATCGCGAAAACTGAAGGCCTAAGTGTGGACTGCTTGTCTCTTGAATTATGTGCGATTATCAGGAAAAACACCTTCGTTGGGTGGCTTTTGGACGGATGGGAGGTCAGCCCTCTGACTAGCTGAAGTGGATTGCTTGTAGGCACCTCACACTGGAGCGGTATAACGCGTGAGGACCTGGAGGATTTGAAGGATAAGGGTGCGGAGGTGGTGGTGTTGACCCGAGGCCAGTGGGCCTTCCTTCACGTACCACCGGAAATTGTAAAGGAGCTGGAAGCCCTCAACTTCAAGGTCATTGTGGAACGCTCAGCTCCCGCAATGGAGACGTACAATAAGCTAGTCACTGAGGGGTGTCGTGTTGCTGGCCTCTTCCACACCACCTGCTGATCTCATCCACTTCTTTTGGACAGTATATTACGCATCTTACTTTTTTGTTCTCTTTTGTTGTGTTATTGTCGTCCTAGACTGGAACCTAGTGTCCCAACAGGTCCTTCTGTGTAGCATATGGGTTGAAGCCTGTTTCGTTTCAGTCAGAAGTTGTCAGGAGGTAATTTCCACCACCTGCGGGAGGAAATTTAAAACTCGCTGGCCGAGGGTGCTGTCTGAGGTCTCGTCAGAGCCATTGGTGATAATTACGCAGCTGGAGGTAAACAATGGAAACACGTAGGGTGCCGAGAGGGTGCAGGCCGAATCATGAGGCCTTGAAGAGTCTTCATTCGGCTTAATTGCGCCGGGTAACCTCCCTCACTTTGACCATCGTTGTCGGGGCTTCCTCCGGCTACAAACCGTCTGTCACGAATCTTCTTGTTCACCGCGAAGATGGTGCAGTGAATTTGAATCACCGCAAGAATGCTGTTAGTGGCACACGCAGTGGATTCGAACGCGTTTTCTGAATCCCACGTCCTCTGTCAGGCGTAATGCATAGACGCATTCACCTACTCGATCGGGCACTGGAATAAGCTGGTAGACACGGACACAGGTGCGAAAAATTTATTCCTCTGGCCCGTCTCGTGAAAAGTTTTCTCAGAGGTGTATGTGAAATATGGTGGCAAGCGGCGTAATTGTGGGCTTCTTTTTAATTCTTAACTTTCGCTAATCTATCCTCTTCATAGCTTAAAAGGAAAAGCTTATAGAAGGGACATGTGTTTTATTCTTTAAATAAAGGCAGCTGTTTCTTTTTCGATGCAACTGTTCGAAAAGTAGGGTTTTTTTCCCGCAGCATGGGGGTTCATATTGTTAAAGGAAAAATACGTTTGAAGAAGATTATCACCTCCAGCACTGGTGGATTCTGCTGATATGACGGTCAGGTCATCGATGTTGTGCATTGAAGGCATTTCAAAGTCTGTCGAAGTCGATTCGGCGTAACGGTCCGGTTATTGATGTAAACGCATAGATGGCTTTGCTGTACTTGTGAGAGGCAGCCTAAACAATCAAAAGGCAAGGATGGAATTATGGCAGTTGGAGTTCCTCGATTTCGGGAGATATTTCGTTGTAATTTTAACCAATCTACGGTGCACCGCTGGCAAGGCGACTAGCTTGTCACCTTGTCTTCCCTATCGTGTTGAAGCCTCCCGTTTTCGGTCAGTTCACCTTGACGGGTCTCGTCCATTATCTGCTTGGGCGAGAGGTAGGGTGTTTTTTTTCATGCACTCTGTTTAAATTACTTTTTTTTTCTATTTAAACCAAGACTAGTTATCTTAAGCTGGCTCAAAGTCATTGACAGGATTTGGATTTAATCATTACCTCAAGCCGAGGTGGAGCATTTTCATATCCCAATCGCGTTGCACGCACAAAAAAGTCCTGAACTCCCCTCAATAGTCCAGCATATATGTTGGAGACGGAGCGCAGCAGATTGATGTCGTTTTCTTGGGCTTGGAGATAGAGAAGCTGTGTCATTTCAGATACTCGATGATACTCACACTGGTTGCAGGGGTTATTGAGTTCCTCAGCCGAACACTGACAAAAACTTCTTACAATTCTCCGAAAGAGCAGCACTACTGCCGCACATTTAAATTGGGCCGAGTATTGAATGAGTTGGTCGCATAGGAGACCCAGATCGAAGCAGTAGAGGCATAGGCCTATGCCCTGAATCAAAATAGCACTGCTGAGGATCCGCGCTGGATGACGTGGCATTTAGCTTAACGAAATGTTTTAATTACCCAACTGAACTCAGGAGGCAAGTTCTCGTCATCTGAGATCATCATAAAGGGTAGAAGAAAGTTGTGTGGAGTGGGATAAGGTAAGGGCCGTGGGAACATGGCAAGTATAGCATTTTCCTCGGCTATAACCTAGAATTTACAAATGTAACATGATAGTGAATGAGAGGTATCACCCATCAACGAGGTATAAACCAACCTGATCTAGACTAAAGTTGTGTTCGGCGAAAACAATCAGATCATGACGCATGCAATTCCATTCGTCTTCAGTTCTAGACACAGTGGCTATGTCACCCATCATGAGAGCTGCCAACACCCTCAGGATGTAAATCCTCAAATTCGGTTCTTCAGACCACTGGGTGTGGTCCACGAACCAAGCAGCCATATGCAAGCCTTGTGATCGGATTTGAAAAAGCTCTCCCAACTACGAAAAGGAAGGGATTGGAGGCACAGAACTGTCTAATTTCGATGGGTTAAGCAGAAGCATTATTAATGCCTTATCCCTACCGCAGTCATCCAGTCGAAGATGGTGGCACGGAGAGATGCTGTGATGCCGCTTCCAGAAGGCAGGTTACAGCCGTACGCCTTTGTAAGCTCAGTGTCCCGTCTTGTGTCACTCCCCAGGCGCTGCAGTAGCCATTGTGCAATGTAGAATTTGCATTTGGAGGCAAGGGGATCGAAGTTGCCAGCAGAACTTACCCAATCTGAGAAACCTCTTAAATTATTGTATTCGTCAAGGAAGTGACATCGACAGTCGGCATTTCCTGTCCGCCTGCTCACAATTTCGGCCTGAGTCCCTTCATTTGGCGGTACTGTAATACAATAGCTGCATGTGGCCAAATACCAAGGGGGTTAACAGCTTCAACTTTCTAGTCGGGAATTTTGTCTTACACTTAATGAATGATATTGCCTAGGTAATCTACTATTAGACAATGATTTGTGCAGGAAAGAGTCTCAGGTGAAGGGAAGGGAGGGGATGATGTGGTGTGGTTGTCTGCGAGAAGGTGGGGTTTGACACTTCACTCTCGTACAACCGCCTCACATCATTATTGACAGCTCAGTGATTATTGTCAGATGCACAGCAGTTGGATAAATCTTTGTCAAGACACCAAGCCGAACAAATTTTTGGCGAGGCTGTTATCTGCGCCTGTCTACTAGAGTGCTGACACAACACCTCAAAAACACGTAGAATGGGGAAATTCAAGAGGGGCAGAGAGAACACAGAAGCAATTGGCTGAAGAGGCTTGGGCAGAATTTTGCTTTGTCCTTGGTGGATCTATTCTGACACCTTCCATCGATCTGGGTTAAGGGACGCACGCCTTTAGTCCTGCCGATTCGACCCTTTGGATTGATAGTGATGACTGTAACCATTTCTGAACTGATGTTGGAGCAAGAGTGCGGGTCTCATCTCGAATCAAAACTTAGATGACTGACATCATTTGTTGCATTTCGCTTACTCGATTAGACTTAGAATCTAAAATCTTTCCTTTCCTTTTCCCTTAACGGTAATCGGTTCGGGCTAATCCTCCCACCACCAACGTGATAACGCCTTCTTTGTCTATAAAAAGTGACATCAAACTGATGTGCTAAATTGATTTGAGATGATCAATTTCATTTTATGGGTTATGACTCATTCCAACATTTCCTGAATCCTGACCTTCGCTTAGATATTCAATGGGGTTAACACATCGTAATGCGTTGATTGTTTGTTTAACTATCGTTTTTTGGTAATTGGTAATGGGGCCACTTGGAGTCCCCGCCATTCTACTTCCGCTGGGCAGCCTAGACTTCGAGCCACGCCATCAACCCTCGAGCGTCAAAAACACATGTTCCGCCTGAGTATCATGTCTTCCGGCGTCTTCGGAGAAATCTCAAGACTCCACGTTGGTGGTAGCGGAGAGCAAACTCGATCTCAGAGGCCGACCATCCTAACTTGGACCTCTGGGGGCTGAATCTTAGCGGGACGGAAGATGTGCAACGCCGTGGATGAGAGGATCGGTAAAAACGCTTAGCAGAAAGGTTTACAATGATTCTTAGCTTCGCTGCCGCGGTCTACGGGGAAGCTGTAAACACCCGAAGCGACACCAGCAGTAAACCATTTGGTAAAAGTCGTCACAGAACTGTTCATATTTCATTTACATGACCTTGCGACACTTTTCTGCTAGCTGGATAGTGGCAAGGAGGAACAGACCCGAAATCCTACCTCCACGGAACGATGCCTAAAGCCGTTCTTTATTATCTAACTCAGCTTTTGGGTCAGTGTTCGTATCACTAGCTTTGGTCACGCGTAATGGCCAGCATAATTCATTATCGCCTCGCAGAGGTTCTATTCAGGACAGAACTTTAGATTCAGTGGGACCACCAAGAGGTATAAGTGAAAATGTGTTAAAATATCTCATCTGTTACACACAAATTCAATGAATGGAGAAGTTGGTTGATAGGTGATTTTTACAGCATCGATTATGTTATGTTGGCTAACCGACAAAATTGATCAAGGAAAGAGTTGAGGGACTATGTAACTAGATGGTTATTTGTTTGATTTCCTGTTTTGGTACAAAGCATACTTAGGGGTCTCAGGGTTGTACTTTCGCTAAGTTGGCTGGGCTCTGGGCCATGGCAGTAGCCTCAAGCCCCTCTGTTTATCTAAAACACACATTCTGCCATTGTGGTGTGGCTTCTTTTGACTTCAAAGGAGTCTTGAAGCAGTACAGTTTCATTCGACAAATTACTAGCCCAGATGACTACTTTAGCTCGGATGGTCTGTGGGATTGGTTTATTGTTGCGTGAAGAAGTTCGATTTGGGACTTTAGTAATGGATGTTGTAGCGTTCCGAGACTTCCTTTAAGGTAAAAGAAGGCACAGTACTAGGGCAGAATACACATGTTCTGGAAACAGAGGGCTCGGGGGCTGTTGGCACGGTCCGGGGGCCAGCCAACCGTCTAGTAGAACATGACCACTCAAGTGACCGAAACCGGCAATTCGAACAAACAAAGTATTACAGATGTAAAAATTATGCAACTATTGTGCCTACCAATTTCGGAACCCTCGATTTCCGGTTCATTCGCTCGTCTTAGGTAAAATCCTAGACCGAAATTCTGTGGCCGCTCTATGCTTAAGTAAAGTGCTAAATAATAATTAAAATAATAAAGTTCGTTAGAAGGTAAAGCCTTGATTCAGCAAAAAGCAAAATTGTTATTGTTTAAAAAAATTCTTGGAAGGTCACCAAAAGCAGATGAAGTTATGCGAAATAGTAAAGCCTTATCCCCCTCATAAAACATTTAATCCCTTTAAAAATAAGGTAGCCAAAAAATTAAGCTAGGAAAGGTATGATTTTGTAAGTCACTAAGAAAAGTTAATCACACCATTAACCATTAGTAGCAATAAAGTAAATGCAAAAAAATGTTAAAGTGGCCGAAATAAATGATCAAACTACCAAATTCCATGTCGTGTTGCACTCGACTTGAACTCGACGCCATGTCTAAAGCAGATGGATAGCACTGAGGTTAATGGTTAAGACCAACCAAACTGGTGTCTAGTTATCCACTACGCCGCATTAACAATTAAAAATAGTGGGCAAATCTTTAAAATATAACGATTATTCCTCTAGGAAGTGATTAGCTACACCTTGACAGGTTACTAAGACGATGGGAACTGACTTCTGAATAAGGATTTGATCCACCCAACCGCTAGGTACCACTTCCCATTGCTAACATTCAAATGGCGCGTAAACGACCCAAATGAGTTGGAAATGTATTACAACACGTCTTCCAATTTAAAATGTCAGAGCTTGGACAGCAGACACAATCGCCTTTATACTCTCAGAAGCATCTAGACTAAGGATCGAAGAGAGCGCAGAAATGTTAGCTCCTGTTGAACTTTCGGTCCGCGACGTAGAGAATACGGAATGAAGGAGAAAAGGCTTAAAGTGCCTGAGTTCTGTCAAGGTGATTGAAGTCGCCCCATCAGCAACCCAAATACACAAAACGAATTAAATGGCATGCAAGCGTACATTGCCACTTAAGGCAGGCCAATGATGGCCTGTGACCGAACCTAGATCTTAATTTTCGTATACTTAGGCGGAAAAAAATTTAAAATGGCTCTCCTAATTTCGATTTAATTATTCGAAACAAAATTCGCCTTCGTAAAAAGGACAAAGAATTTGTCGAATGAGAGCACGAAAGCGAATGGAAGTACCTAATGGAGGGGGTTGATATGCTAATGGCATCGAAAATTCATTACAAGGCGGCAAAGTCTGGTATAAGTGACAAGTTTTCCACCCTCGACGATCAAATATTGGTGGCACTACTGAAGTTTGCATTGTGCGTAAACGACCCGAGTCACTTCAAGTAGCTTAATAATTACTTACGCATAGGCACAATATCTTTTAACATCTAAGGTATAAAAGTTTGGCAATGATCACATGCACTTTGGAATTAGCTCCACAAATAATGTCTTTATTTGGTGGTGGTGGTGGTGCCAGCATAAATAAGACAAAATTATTACCCTTAAAAGGAGCAATCAACTCCCGAATTAGGTTACTCAAGGCATTGAACTTAGCTTGAGTGGATGAACCCGCTTCAGGTGGCCTTGTCCTCGAGTTGAAATAGGCCTGAGCTGGAAAAAAATAAAACAATCAGGCAAATGTGTTAGCAACATTCAGGTGTTACAAAGTGACAAAGTTCTATAAAAATGGCTGTGTTAGCTATATTTGAAGAGTATACATCACTGGACTGTATAAATCATCTAAGTGGAACAAAAATGTACTTCCATTTCAAATTGCTTAGTGATGTCTTGCTCATAAACTCAAGTATTAATTTCTATTTATGCTGTAAGAGCTGAACAAAGGTATTCGTATCTAGCGAGAGTAAGGCCGAAATGGTTGCTGAAATCTTACCGCTTGCTGGATATGCGGCCTGTGTCACAGAGCACACACCCGATGCTTCAACATGATTCGTTTGATTTGACGGGCCTGCTGGTTGATCCACGCATGGATTTGTAGAGCATTCTCCCGAGAAAAAGTAAGAACTTTAAATTACATGCAAATTTGCTAAGTGTTTGAATAAACCGCTTATCAATTATCCAGCCAATCCCTATTGAAGGAATCCAAGTTGGAAAAGGTGTGAATAAAAACTCATGGATATACCTCCCCTTGGACTGGTTCCACAAAGACTTCTGCTTGTACTGGGTAATTCACCTTGACCTAAAATATATCACCCTTATTTTATGCACAAAAAAATTCTTAAAACTTTCGAATTTTCATAAATAGATTAAGTAGCTTTGACTGGAGGAATCTGCGCGACCTACATTTTAGTTGGCATCTTTTCTCCGGCTCCCGGTTCTGTCTCGTCGAGTCGCATCCTTTTTTCTTCCTATCATCCATTTGCCTTTGTGAAGTGGAATACCTTGGCAGAGCGGCGGAGCACCTGCGAAAGCGTCAAGTTGCGTGCGTCAAGTGATGGGGCGACTCGCTCTCCACGACTCGGGAAGTCGTCTTTAAGGCTGCAAACCAACGAGTTTGTTAACTCAGCGCGCGTGATATTTGACCATTGCGGGACAAATCGAAACCCGATAAATCGATAAATCGATAAAATTCGCTATTTGCTCTGTCGTCGTCTGCTGCTCACTTACTCCGTCGTCCGCTCCACCGCTCACTGCTAGACAGCGGAACAGTGAGAAATTCTTTTTATGGCTTTGGCGCCGGTTCGAGGCTACGGTTTTGACCTTATGAACTGCGCATAATTCTTGCCTTGTTGCAGTCGCTAGATCAATCATCGCATGACAGAAAAGTCTGGATACTACTCTTCTCAAAGTTGCAATGCAGTCCGACTGAAAGTTCTGAAGTGCTATCGATTTACGGCAGGAAATTGTTCTACGCTAACTGATCTCTTCAGTTGATCAGCCTTCGCTGGCGAGAGCTGTTGGATGGCGCATGAGGAGTCTATACGTGATGAAGCTGCCTGCTGTCTACTGTACATTTTCCTGTCGCCTGCTCCACCACCAATTGGCGGAATGAGGATAAATTATACAAGAAAACTTAGTGTTCCTTGACACAAACAAAATGTTTACCCTGGCAGCTATAAAGTGCCATATAATCTTAGATGCGAGTCAGGTGTCAGCCTGAAGCCTGATAACGTCAACTAATGTCAGGCTTATAAAAATGTTCGCTCATCACTCAGCACTTCCTTTTATTATCCTTCAAATTACATTGGTCGCATAAGCTTCGCCACTGATTATGATTCTGGAATGAAGTTCTGTCCATAGTGGTGTTGTGAAAGAGGTTTTTTGTAGCGCTAAGTGAATGGAATGGAAGTGTCTCCGCACACGAATAGCTGATGGATTACATCGTTTAGCTGCTGTTAATCAAAATGACAGGTGAAATGATGACAGAGTGTTAACAAAGGCGTGCGATGCTTCTACACTACCCATCCCACCAGCAGAAGTAGGGCGGAATGGCTGGCTTCTTGGCCACTCCATGGAGCCCAGGATTAACATCACAAATCCTCCCACTGATAGGGGCGGTCAAGTTGACCATCCAAGCTGCTTCTATGAACTACTACCACTTGGTCCGGTTACTTGG
Source organism: Taenia solium (assembly GCA_001870725.1). NCBI lineage: Eukaryota > Metazoa > Platyhelminthes > Cestoda > Cyclophyllidea > Taeniidae > Taenia > Taenia solium. Next base: position 164,116 of record MIEF01007461.1, on the reverse strand, counting down.
GTTCCCACCATCTAGTTTTGCTAATTCCAAAAGATGCAAGAATTATCTTGAAACCTGAATGATAGAGATCTGGAAAATAGCTTTTTCTGTCCATAATCCTCTTGTATTAACGTTTGGACTTTTTCCCCATCGCAGCCTCAATCCAAATTAGTTATGCCGGTTTTTGTGGAGAAATTTTAAAATTGAATGGAATAGATTCAAACAGGCATTTAATTTTATTTCACAGATGCATCGACATTCTGGGATCCTGCTTCTCTCGAGAGCGTCCAAGGCAGCGCTGACTTCCGCAACCTATTCAACAACAATCCTAGCTGTCACGGCAGTTGTACTAATTCAAACAGCTTCTCACCCACCCGCTCTCCTTCTAACCCCCTTTGAATGAATTAACTTCCGTAATGAGGTAAGGGAATCGACAAAGCTATCGATTCTTGCCATACAACAATGTCGCAAAATGCCCTGTTGACAGTTGGCAAACGACGACACCAAGGAATGCGTTGAATGCATTCCACCGTGATGCGTTCACAGATAAAAAGTTGCCACGATACCGTGCGAAGTCACAAAATGTCACACAGTATCAATTTAGGCACCATTTGATAGGTTATTAGTTGATTTTGCTAATCGGGGAATATTTTGTGGATACGTTAGTACGAATAGACGAAGTTGGAGGTGAAGGAAACACGTTTCTGGGGTCAATGACTACATTTAAGAGGAAATCAACATTACTCATTTTAGCCGTCAAGGCGATTCAACTTTTGGCCTGCATTCTCATCTAGCCAGAAGGCGAATTGAAAAGAAAGTGCAAATGCGTAGTATTGTAGTCTGTTGTGTGATACTACTCACGCAACATGAGTAGCTGTATTAGGCGGTTATAGATACGCTGCCTTCTAAAGTAAGTATCCGCTCAGAGTAGTGTTTTAAAAACCTAATGATTTTGTTGTCGCTTATTTGTTACCACGCCCAATAACCTTCATTCCACAATAGACCCCTCGGAGGGGACCATTACAGCGTTCTACAGAATAGGGAGCTCAACCATTTCAAATCCCATAATGGAAGTAGTAGCATGCACGCCCAATCCCAAGGCATCCTATTCAGAAGTCACTGTTGGATGCTTTACCTGCTGGGAACGTTCGCAGCATCCCCCGTTCATCTGCTACACTAATTTCGTCAATCACGAGGGAGTAATTAACACCCCTACTGACACTAAACTTGAATGCTTCAAGATTTCATTTCGAAAACACCGATGATACTTAAATGAAGATACGAGAAGAAAGGAAACGAATGACTTAATGAATGACAGCAAAATTTAACTGCACGCATGCTTCAGCCTTGGCGCCGTGGCCTTCCACCTAGACCCCTAGTCCCCAGCCCTATACTACACCTGGACACCATACAGAAGCATTGAACGGCACAAATGCTAAGCCCTCCAGTTGTACATTCTTAAATTTTACTCACCAAATGTTGGAGTACAGAAAAAATTGAATAAAATCTAAATTGTTTTTGAATGAAAGAATATGTACATCCTTTCATTGGAGGCCTCAACAAAGTGTGGAGTTTATTTCACAATTTGTAAATACAAATAAAAAAATGTTTACTTTTTAATCCAACCACCTCAAATACTGTGTAGTTCCACCAAACTGACAGCTGCAAAGTGCGGTGGGAAGTGAAAGCACCTTAGAGGTCACTGAAGTTGGTATTTACGACAATTCCACTAATCGGGATATTCATGTAGACCCTTTTATTGTGCTTATTGTAGGCCGCCTAGAAGGTTCCAAGAAGATAGGTAGCTAGAGCATAATGTCTCCCCATTGTTTTAGCCATCAGACTGATTTTTTTACATCGCATGAACACCTTCACAACCCTGACAGCTTGACCTAGCTCAGCTCACTCAAGATCAATTAAATTCCGCATAAATAAACAGTCGGTAGCTAGGTTCAAAGTTTTTTGGACTACAACGTAATAAAAAGATTTTTCCCCGTATAGAATACTGGACCCTACCTAAGCCCAAAATAGATTGCCTGTTTAACAAATTTGACAAAGCAATTGAAATCATATCCTACCTCAAACGCTGGAGCGCAGCCTCTAGTAATTTTCGATTTACTATTATTATTAAAGCATTTAGCTTCTTTTAGAATCCTTGCGTAGATGTCCGAAACATAATAAAGCTCTTCATTCCACTCTTGTTCCATTGCTTGTTTCAACTCCTCTGTCCATTCGCATAAACTGTGGAACTCACAGGTGCTGCAGGGATCGTTAACCTCGTCCTTTGTGCAGATGCAAGAGCATTTAATAAGCCGTCGTAGGAGAAGTACCACTGCAGAGCACTTTAGGCTTGCAGAGTATTGCACAAGTTTGCAGTTTAGTAGACCCAGGTCGAAGCAGTAAAGACAAAGGGCTACAGCCTAAATCAGAATAGAACTAATCTTAAGGACAAACGATCTGTAGCAAGGCGAATGAAAGGGCCATTTACCCGTTCTATATCAAAAATTTTAGCAAGATCAGATGAGGCCTGTATGCAGCGTTTGAGAAAGGTATGCGGAGTAGGCAATGGCAGGTCACACCAGAATATATTCAGTAAGCAGTTTTCCATTTCCACGATCTAAAGATTCCAAATCGAATTGTGGATAGCTGAGGCTGAGCCTGAGAGAGAGGGAGAGAGATAAATGCCAAATTGAAAATGCACGAACTAACTTGGTCCGCACTATAGCGATTCTCAGTGTAAGCAACCAGGTCGTAACGCATGTTGTCGCTTTCTTCCTCACTTCTGGTCGAGGAGATTCTCTCGCCTACCATGAGAGCTGCCAGCGCCGTCACTACATAATTTCCCATTTTTGCACCTCTACGCCACGGGTAGTGATCCATAAGCCACACAGCCATGTGTAAACCCTTTGTGTCCATTTTCATATGTGCTTGTAACTACAATGAAGAAGAAAATAGAACCGTCTAGTTTCGACACCACGGCTTAAACTCTGCAAAACAGTCATATTGTCTGATTCCTACCGTTGTCATCCAATCGACGATTATAGCACGGTGATAGGTAGTGATGAGACCATTAAAGGGGAACGTAATTCTGTACTTTCTTGTCACTTCATTATCTTGTTGCAATTCGAAGGAAGGACACTAAAGAAAACAGTTGCAAGAACACAAAAGCATGAAAATTTCCATTTGTGTGCATATAAAACAATGATAAACGAAAATTTCAGTCAAATCTACCTCATCCTTGTCAGGTTCGGTGTCAATGTACTCGTCAAGCAAATTTTCGCAAGAACTAGCCCCTGCCCCGCCTATAACACAATGGGCATGTGTGCGTCTGATTTCAAGGAAGGCAAAATTTCTGAAAGGACATTGTCTAAGGCCAGTACGGTTTCAGTCAGAAGTTATGCTTTCCAGTTCATGTATGATCTTGTTTGATGTTTTTAACAGGTGGGAGGGGTCAATAATAGTACATTCCATCAGGCATATATGGCTTATCAAAGTAATCTCTCGCATCCTTTTAAAGGCAATGTTCGTATACATGGCCATAAGTTGCCAAGTTAGTAATGAAAATCCTCCCTGTCATACCGAGCTAACCACAAACCAAATGGAAAAGACCTTTGTTTGTTCAGCAAGGAAAGATTAAACTGGTAGTGTATGTTAATTACTTGCTTTGCAAGTTTAGACCCCCGATCGAGTGTGTAATACGTACAAAAGGCACATCTCAGCCGGATATGCCTCTACATCCATGATATAGAAGCCAAATCAGTAGTGATAGGCTATGGAATCATCTCAATCATCTCTTAAATAGAAATTGCGGAAAATGCACTGGAATCAAACATTCAGTCCGAGGGGACAGTCTGGCAACGAATTTAATGGACAAACAAAATGAATTTTGATCGATATGGGTCAGTATTCTACCCCGTTTTAACTGGCACAAGCACGAGCATTCCCCATTCCAATTCCTTAGCTCCTAACTGCATAGCGATTTGTGTAAATAAGCTTTCAAATGGGGCGATTTTCCTCCCTGAAACATGGTACTACATTAATGGCAAAATTGGTCTTTACTTTGACGTGATGGCACTGTAAAAAATTAGGGAAACCCACCTTTTGTTGCACAATCTAGTTTGGGAGGTGAGATGTCCCTCACTACCTCAATGAAAGGGGAACTGTAGTCGACCATTTGCCTTGGTGAAGCAGAGCGCTTGTGTAGAGTGTGCCTGCTGAAGCGTCGAGATGCGACAAAGCAACACGCACTCCTCTACTCTACCCACGTCTCTCAGAACGCAAACCACAGCAGCTCCTGATTGGACGCAAGCGCGCGCGAAACTTGAGCTTTGTGTGACTAATCAAAATCCGGAAAATCGATAAATCAATGGAGTTGAGATTTGCTCTGCTGTTGGCTGCTGTACACTTTCTCGTTCGCTATCTGCTCCACTGCTCACCGGCATGCGGGTGTAAAATGTTGAGGATGGCAGAGCGGAGACGATGAATGACTCTCATTTGTGACTTGAGAGGTAGCATGTGTCGGGGCAAAACAGAAAACAGGGAAAGGAAATGGAAGACCTTCCGGTCAGTTCCATATCTTACCAAGTGCTATCCACTTGACGAGCATTTGAATAGGTCTGCGTGGTCTCACAACCCTCTGCTAAACTTTATAACGAATCCTCCCACACTCAAATTAAGCGAGTTTGGATCAGGTGTAGGCACCACCATCTGATTGGTGCTTCAGCAGAATCGCAGTGCGTTATGCTCGCTGTTATGGTAACCACTACTTAATCTCTCTAACTGCTAGACGAAGATGCTTACTTCGAGGCTCTTGACAATCAGTCGACCGCGTTCCGTTAAGAGTAAACTGCTTCTAAGGCACGAAGATAATGCAAATGACCATCTCGCTGCTGACAAGAGACAACGCTGACTTCACAAGAGACGATGAGACCAATCAACAGACTGGATCAAATTTGCCATGCCAAAGGACAAATCCACCAACTTTTGGTGGATAAACGCGTGTAGGTGGAGCAGCCTCAATCGAGGAGTCTGGAATCGTGGCTGAGATCGGAGGCATCAGTTAGATCAACTCTACGATAATCTGCGACGTTTTGAACACCAAATTTTTGGAGTCAACGGAGATCGTGTATAGCTGCCATCACCTTGTGTTCACCTTCATCGACAAGATACAAAGCACGGAAACGGAGTTGAGCGTCCTTAATCACTGCGCCCATCTTGCTGCCTCTATGAATATTATGGGTATATGCCACTGACTTGCAAAAAATGGAGTATGCTTGGTGCAGATGACCGCGCAGCCTCTGAACTACTTCTTGAACGAAATCTTTGCGCCTTGCACTCAGATCTATCACTACGAGCACCTAAAATCCAACCACCGGAAGGTAGTAGTATCAGCCCCTTTCACAATTACTCCACACCTACTCGCTCTGCAGGAATCATGAAACCTGTGGTTCTGGGTAGACCTCTGTTCTGTTCAAGAGTCTTGAAGCTTCCACAATGAGAATAATTCAGGGAAGTGTCCAAATGACATTGAAGGCGGACAAAGGACAGCTCCTCACCTGCCGTAAATCGCCTTACCTCAGCACAGATTAAATTGGGAAAACACAACGAATAGGGGCGTCGTCATGGTGAAGTCGAGTGGCAGCATTAGCCTATCATAAATGCTTTCCTCTCCAATAAAGAAGAGAAATTACCCGATTTCTGGCTTTGGCAAAGGAAGCATACCTGCACCTCTACGTCGACGGGCTTAAGGCGGTCTACTTTGGTTGGTTTTTTGACCTTCGTTTTCGAACAGACGGGCACTGAGGGCTCCTGTGTAGTACTTCGGCTGTCGCTAGAACCCTAGGTCATCCGCTTGAATATCCTGTGATGGACATGAGTGATGACAAGGGAGTTCCCTCGTTTTCCAATGCAACTGCCAGACAAAGCGAAAATTTGAATCAAGTAGGATTTTGAAGGGGGTCAGTGATGCTGTTGTCACACATTTTTCAGTTGCGCTCAAATTCGACGAGAGTCAGAGATAGTGCCAGGTGTTTCTTCTGGAACACCGACAGCGTTGTAATGGCCGAGCTGCGAGATTGACCAGCAGAAGAGCTGATGGTGGTGATGCTTGAAAGGGGAGAAGGACTATGTGGCATCTAATATGCACCTTCTCTGCAAGTAGTGGGCCCTCCTTTGATTTCAAAAGACCCAGAGCGCTGCTTTACAGCCCTTCGTCTTACTCTCGGATGTCCTTTTGTACCAAAAAGCCTGGGGAGATATTAAGTGCAAAGAGTACTAAAACTAGAAGTAGGCCCTCCATTTCCAATCACGTTTAGATGAATTTGATTGCCTCACTCATCACTCTAAATGCAAGTAAACTAGCATGGGTAGCAATTCAAAATGGATGCGAGTGGAAATTATGGCAAGCCTTACTTTCCTCCCATTCATTCGTTCTTCCGGCTTCTGTGCAGCATGCATCTAACAGCAGTCACAAATCGACACACTGCAAGACTGTCGACATTATTTCATGTATACGACTTCACAAATCGGTGGTCCAATCCACATAACCTGCTCACTACGCGATCGCAATGATGACCGAAACGTCGTCTCACGATCCGGTTGGACCCCTTCAAGAATCGCAATTCAACATGCTTTCTCCTGAAAGAGCAGCCTTCTTTGGGCTTGCAGGTAAAACAACTTTTACAAATAACTCTGGCCTTGTGGCAAAGATCGAAGGCATGTCGGGTAGACTTACTACCTACTGTTCGCAGTACCCTCCAACCATCGGTGATGCCACAATCCAGGCCAGCAACACAGGTGATGATAATGCGACCGAAGAGTTTGCTAAAGACTTTGGAGATTGCAGGCGAAAGCCATTTGTGTATGAATGTCTTTGTTCACAGGGAATGGCCTCGTTGCCGCTCCCTATTACGCTACAGAAGCGGATATCATCAATTATCAACAAACATCGTCAAAATGCACCGTCATTAAAAGCATACATTTGAATTTCCACTACAGAAACGATTAAAGAAACCAAACAAGACCGAGAAGAAGTGGAATGAGGAGGGGAACCACACTGCTTCATAGTTGCTAGTCATGTCAAGAAAGGTCAGAATGTGAAATCGTAGTTACTACATCATGTCTTTGGGACGTCAACGCACAGCAATTAGCAGTTTTATCCGCGCGGGACATGCAGGTGGAGGCGAGAAGGCGCACAGCGATCGATGCAGCAGTTGCGTTACTACATGTTGTGGATGGAGGTGGTGAGTGGACAACAGTGATGGACGAAGTGATTTGCCAACGGAGGCACAAATATAATGCCAGCGGTGTAACTAAATGAAGGACAAGCGGCAAGTCGCCTGCACAACTGCGAGGAATGTGGCTGCAATGGTTGTGAGCTGGTGATACAAAAGTATGGGTAGTGATACTGCAACCGCTCTCTCTCACCGAATAGTGTAAGATATGCACAGGAGGGCTCGTGCTACAACTGCTTGCTGAAGGTGGATATGATCTCGAGGAATGGTGCATCCCTCTACGAAGGCTTGCCACAATATAGCTGTCGTAGTTGTTGTGATTTCAAATTCAAATTTCGATCCAATGTCCATCATTTGTCATCAGTGCAGTTTCACAATCCTCCACTCCGTAGTATTCCATCTCTTCCCACATCTAAAACACTTCTTTGAGTTAAGTAAGGACCATCTGTCTCAAGTGATAAAGCACCACAAAAAGTATGGAGCGGCAAAAGTTGCAGATTTTGCAGGGATGAGACTTCTGCACAAACAGTTTTTGCGACCACTCAAGCCCCAAGTTGCCTCTTACCAAATGTCTTGATCCCGGCCTTACGCACCATAACTTCCCGTAAACGAAGGCATCATATCTCATTTATTTTCCTTCGGATGAATGCAAAGTGGCTCTACTTGCGGACCATCAACGGGTTGAAGTTGCCACCTCAAGACTGCAGCGAACAGTTGCCTGTCTTCTGTTAATTATCACGAGTGGTGATTCGAAGGTAAGATGAGTTGCCTAACTCCTTTACTTTTCCTTACACTTAAAACATTTTTGAAGAGGTGGTTAGGTGTATGCATGCAAGATGGCCAAGTGTGTGGTGTGAAAATAATCTAAAATGACATGAAGTAGGCGCTTTCGAGGTGGAAACGAAATAAATAAATAATGATGAGCATTCCCCTCATTAGTAGGAAGCATACAATTTGTTGAAATTTATCTGGATTTTGTATGCTGCAAACCCATGTCCACGAAGGGTAAGAAGGTACTTACGGAATGAAGGTAAAGGCAAAGAAAGGGGCAGAGGAGATAGGGGGATAGCTACATGTTAGAGCAGAGGTGGATTCTTGAGCAGAGCCTTCGGAGCACCATCTGCACGTTCTTTTACTCCAAAAGTCAATGCACCTGCATATGACTTTGATCAACCTTATTCACTTTGCTGAAGTGCTGCACTTTTCCTCGTATAGCGTTACCACTATTGTCGGTGAACAGACGACTACTTGCGATGGAATGGATGCTGACTGTTTCAGCAGAGACAGTGTCGTCTGCCATATAGGGTGCGACTGGAATGACTGATCGTTTGGAAGGTTCGTCAGGCTGCAATTCCAAAGAGATTTCAGCCGGATCGTGGAACAATTTGTTGGTCGTCAGTTCGCTCACGTATTGCGGAGGTTGTGTGCATTGGACAACTGAATCGTGAAGTCATAAATATGAACTGCTGTCAACAGCCTTATCGTGTGCCGTTTCGTGAATGCTTGAAGATGCACGCTTCACAGTCGCCGGAGGGACGAAGAAATGGGAGGGCAGTAAGGCTTGCGCAAATTCCCACCCGCATCCATGCTGAAGTGTTACTCACACTGGTTTGTATGCACCTTGAGTGGTGGATGGGGTATCCGAATTTACCTCGAAGTGGTTGGAATCGGAAAGCACCCTTCTGCGTCTAGTTTTTAACTGTGAGCGCGGACTTGAGGCCCTGATTATGGGGAAGAACTAGGGGGCGGATATGGGCTTGATGACAATGGAGGTTCGCTTAGTCAAGCCTTTGTGGGTTGGAGGTGATGACTTCGTTGTTGCTGCTGTTGCTGCTGCTGCTGCTGCTGTCGTCGCAGATCCTGATTTCTTCGATGATCTACCAACTCGGCTAATGTTCCCCTTCACCGAGCCACGCCGATTGTTGTGATGAGAGTCCTGAACCTTCATTGCTTCCTCCCTCGACGCACGGCTGTTAATCCCTTTCGCCTTTCCATTCCTCCTCTCACAGACATTGCCTCCGACCTCCTTGACAATACCCCTTACACGACCAAACACACAATCCTTCTTCTCAACTTCATTTAGCTCTTCCAGTGCATAAATTGTGCACTCTGTGGAATTTCGTTTGCTTTCTTCATACGACGGATGCATTTTGCTCAGACTTCTGCCTTGCACTCTATTTAAAAATGGTCACATGAACCGATATCCCACACATGACGTTGAAGCTGTGCATGGGGGCAACGAGATGGATCAGGTGATTAGGAGTTCCCGACCTTGTCGCCAAGTCGTTTTTCCTTGTCGATGATGATGACCACGATGACAACGTTAAGATTGCATGGCTAAGTTTTTTTTTGAGAGAATACTACTGGAAAATGAGGAAAAGGAGGTATAGAGGAGCTAGGCGAAAAGGAAAGATGTGGATTGGGTTAGCTGAGACGATAATGTATGCAACTCAATTCTTCTTCGAGCCAAAATGGAATCAGTATGTGAAATTGCAGCGAGGTGATGGTCAGACTGCGATGTCACATCATTTCACTGCAAAATTGATCGCGAATGGAGAGTGAAGAATAGTGTTTTGCTGGACGAGGTCTCCACTATTCATTCATTGGTGCAAAGGGGGCATAAATGCCCCATCAGACGGCATATATTTTATCCTACATTAGTTGTTTCGTTCTTTAAATGGTAAAGTAATGAGGATGAATTTACTAGTGGAAATCCACTTTCGAAACTGCATTGTAAGCTTGTAAGCATCTTACCTCGCTGGAACTAGATCCTTCACAAAAGTCGACTTCATCACGTGTTAGGCCAGTCACACCCCTCCCTCCCTCTTCCTTTCCAATGCCACTTGAGAAGGTGCGTTTAGATAGCCTTTTAGCGTGATGAAATTGGCACTGGATATGAGAGGAAGCAGTCAAATGTGCTATGAAGTGCCTTGCTTCACAAGTGACATGACAGCAACAAAAGGGAGTGCATTGAAGTCTAGATTCTGTCACATGACCGAAACGGGAGCCCCATTCTGAGGAGGCGGAAAACCACGAGCTTGATGCCGAGCTGGTGATTGAGTTCACCAAGTCAAAAGGTTGCGAACGCTTTTCTTATTTTGGTTGATGGGACACTGTGGAACATCGCAGTAAGCAATGGGCATGAGTAATGGCCGGAGCATTCCCTCATTATCTAACGCAGCTTTCAAACAAAGGTTGCAGTCATTCATCTTCTCAGTTGGACGCAAGGTCGATTACAAACAAGGATGGCTGGTAGGTGTATTCCCTATTACATCAAATGCGTTTCAATGACTGAGTTGCGTGTTCGACCAGCAGGAACGCCGATAACGATGCTTGAGAGGGAAGAAGAGCTATGTATTATGAGCATTGCACCTTTTCACCGAGTTGTGAAACTTTCTTTGCTTTTAAAAGACCCATGGTGTCACGAGTCCTCCTGCAATTTGTTATCAACTGTGGGGCTGGGGAGATTGCCATGCTTTTAGCCACTCAACTTGGTCAGGTAGAACATCTCCATGAATCTTCTGCTCAAGCGCTGCGATACGTGCGTAGAATAGCAAAGGAACTCGGGCATGACCTCTGAGGTCATAAATCATCGCAGCCGTTATGTGGACTCGAGCGTCCACAGCGTCACACATTTGTGACACCTGAATCAGTTTTCAATGTTTTCTGCAGCATATATGGGCCCTCATCAGTTTATAAGTAGCAATTCTTACTCCGCTAAGAACTGTCCAATGTGCAGAATATTCTACTTAATAAAGAAAAGTAAGCATTGGCCTGGTCTAGTTATCCAATAGTAAAATACAACGCCCAAAAACATGGTTGCACTGCCAGTGTGGCAGATGTTGAGAGCTTTGGACATTCGAGTGCAGAAGATATTGTGGAACCAAAGTGGACTTTCTAAATGTGTTGGACAACCTGCTTGGAGTCTAATGCATCTCAGCAGTTTCTTTTTGCAGAAAGGAATGATCACATTAAGAGTATTCATTTCAATTGTGTAGAGAGTGAATTAGCATTCCACAAACAAGTGCATATCACTTGCTAAAGGTCCACATGGTGGGACAATTTCCATTCCTCTAAAGTAGTCATGGACGAGTGCAGTCCTAAATTCCCTACAGCTCATTATCCCATTCCTAAAGAGCAAATTTTATACAGAATTTGTGGAAGATGCCTGTCATGATGGGTGCTGCGTCAAGCACTGAGGTCACACATGAGGTACGGAGGAAGAGGTGTTAAGATTTCCCCTCTAGACAGGCCTCGATGGTGTCGCACGAATAGCATTCTCACACCTAATTGCCAGAAAAACAAAGTAAAACGAAGCTTTTACGCATGCGCATTCCGGCTATTTATAGCTTGCAGGTCTTTTTGTGTTTCAAGCAGTAGAAGCTCACAAGTACATTGACATTTTCTTGCCAGGTTAAAACTTGCACCACATTTTGTAGGTCCATAACAATAGAAAATAAAGGTTTTTGTGCAAAAGAAACGCTGTGAATTGCGTAACTTTTTCCTTGAAATATTTGATCACACTGGGTTGCACAGGAAGTGGGTCCTCCTTCATTGTTTCGGAGAGGAAAGAAATTGCTGTTATCCATTAGTTTTGGTGAAGTGGCGCGCTTCAGTGAATTGCCTGGGGAGGCGAGTTAAGGGACCCACGTGTCTCAACTCTGGAGTCGTCTCGTCTGCTCCACTGCCCATCTGCCAGAGGATGAGGGAAAGGGAGTCTATGGTAGAGAAAAGATGATAAGTAAGCCTGGCTTGAAAGACAACACTTTGAGATAGCTGATTTGACCCCGTGCATGGTTTGCAGCCCAAGCTTTGCTGTGTGTACTGGACAAATCACTGGATGATGGAAAGGACTGGATTCCACCTCTCTCGATTAAGTGAAACAATTCAGTGCACCACTTAGGATTGCTGACGCCGTTTTAGGTGCTGTTTGGCCAGCCTTCTCGAATAACGAATGTTGATTACACGGCACTGCCTGTCTTGCACTCGTCTACATTTGCATCTGACTGTTGAAGCTTCACTTCCTCCATCGAATCACTGCTTCTTTTCTTGGCCAAGTGTTTGACCATCGTGACTACTCAAATGCATCTCTCCTCGCATGACCTATGTACATTCAATGTTCTGGCGTGCTCCTCACCACAAAGAAGGAGCTCCGTAAGAGTAGACACGTCAAAAGCATCCTTGAGGCGTCAACGAGGAAAATGTCTGTTCAGGCCTAAACTCTTGAATTTAACCTCACACAGCATTCCACCGTGATTACTTGTGTAGCTTTGAGAGTGGGTGGCTATTTGCCGATGTGGGTGCACTCAACAGCGCGGCTAGAGCTCACCTCGTAACTCAAGGCCGTGAAGGTGACGGCGGTGTTCTCAGTGGAGTCTTCAAAGCACTAACGATTACCCACTTTATTGCACAGACGGCAGTGCTGCGCCAGCTCTCGATTAGAGCTGTAAAGGTGAAAAGAGCAAAGAATCGGTCGTTGGAGCGTTCTCGGAGTGATGGTGGTGATGAGGAGGCAGTGAGCTTCGCCGAACCAGACGCACTCAATTCCACTCACACATCGAGTTGACAGAGGCTGAAGAGTAGATGCAGGTTGACAGAAAAAAACCAGTCAGTGTGAAAGAACACAGTCGAGTGGTTATTTGAGGAAACTTTCGAGTCAAGCTTGAATTGGATATGCATGAAGTGTGACTCCAGACTCACATGGCTTCAGCGAAAAGCAGAAATCAGGAAGAGAAAATAGATTTCCTCCCAGCCACTTCCAAATCCGAACAGGTGTCTATTCATTTATCATGGATAAAATCTCACAATCCTCCACACCCTGGTGCAAGCACGTACCAGATGTCTCGAGTGGAAATGCACCACGAAAGTGTGGAGCAGTGAAATTACAAATTTTGCTGGGATGCGATGTCTTGGTCCCGTCTTTGACGCAACACAGCTTCCCCTAAACGAAGGCATCATGGCCCATTTACTTTCCTTCAGATGAATGCAAAGTGCCTCCACTTGCGAACCATCAACGGGTTGAAGATGCCCCTCCAGTACCACATTGAACAATCGTCTGCCTACAGGTTTGTCTTCTACGTCTTTACTACACAGCATCCACTGCTTCTCCTTAAGCCAAAAGCATTTCCGACGAGGTAGTTTAGTGGATGCAAGAAGATCACATGCATATCTGGATCGAGTGATATGGAAATAAACTGGAATGACACGGACATGAATGGAGTGGGTGCCTTCGAAGTGGAAAACAAATAAATGAATAGGTGGGTACTGATCGAATGAATAGTGGTGGGTGGTAGCAAAGTGGCTAAGCCAATGGATCCCACCGGAATTTGCATTCCATGCTCTAAGGGATGGACAAATCTATGGTGAGGAATTGAAAGGCTACCGAATGAGTGGGTGGATCAGAGGCAGGAGAGGTAGTGACCGCTTGTACTCAAGAGGTGTGGGTGAGGTGAAATTTGACAAAGCACCGGGTTGAGGGATGAATTCGAGACTACTAGACAAATTAGAGCAGTCATCGCCTTCCATCCCCATGCAACACGACCCGGTGCATTCATCCATTGGCATCTTATGAGTGACACAACGTCAAAAATTTGTGGCATTTAGAAAGGTTTGTCCATTTTCATGTCGCTCAAATGTGACATCAATAGTGAATACATCATGCAGTCGTTTAGCAGATTTTAACGTTAATACCTATATATTGAATGCTGAACTGTTTAATGCTCATATTTAACTCTCGGAACCCACAGAAATCGTTTAAATAGCACATTTTCCTTTTCCTTTCTCCTCCTTCCTACTCTTTGTAAGAAACTCTCTGCTACTTAGAAATGATAAGTAGATTTGTGCCAGCAGGTCGTGGATTGCCCCGTACTGCATAGGATTTCATTTACATTTTGGATAGGGCAAGTCCGTAGCTGAGAAAGGTGAGTAAGCACGCTCTGGGTGGAAGGAGCGGATGGGATGACGAGAGAGTGAGTGAGGTACACGAAATTGTGCTTTCAGGGAAAATAAGGCAAGTGGCTCCAACGGAGTGACGCAATCTGATGCTTGTGGAAGGGCTGGGTTAGCTAGTCATTGACGCAGTGTCACCTTATGTAACTGCCTTAAAGTGCTCAGGTGTGATCAACACCATGGTCTTCCACGTGTACATGGTGGGTGGGCCGCCTTTCCTTTGGCGGATACTATCGTCACTGTGTCCTCACATATGCTCATGCGGTCAGTGAAACTGTTGCCAATGGTCATTAATGCATGTAACCACACGCCTGCACCTCAATGAAACCCTCAAGGACTGCCAAACAGGCGTGTCGTCTGTCGTAGCTAAAACGTTTACTCTCTGCTCCATTAAGTCACACTTCTACCACCACCAGACATTCATTCAACCGCCTCAACACCGAGCCTGCTTGTGCCTCATCAACTGCGCCAACCAATCTGATAGTGGATGGAGTCAAACCCATCTAAGCCTTTTGCGAGGCAAAAGCGAGACTGCAAACCTTATTCCCTCCAAGCCTTGCCCTACACCCAACACTTAATTAGCTCACCATCACAACACATCATATCTTGGCGAGGTGGGGAAGAGGATGCGAGACAGCGATGGCACACGAAGTGAGTGAGCAAAGGCAGTAAGCAGGTAGTTGTCATCTCCACCCATCCGTTTCGTCCATCGCTTTTCCATTCCGCCTTCAAGAGTCATCCAAATACCGAACGTGCAGTGTTGCCTCAGGCCGTAACCGCAAAAGCGGTAACTTGGCGACAGAGAAATGGAAGGAATTGGCATAATTCTGTTTGCACAGTAAGCTTAGCAGGTGTTGAATCACAAAAAATCCAGCGAAATACAAGTGAGGGCGAGTGGACGGTTTGCTGGGTGACTTGGCAACATCGCTTGTGATGCGAATGTGCATGGATGCGCTCGATTTGCAGAATTCCCACGCGAAGTCTTGTTGCCGAGATTGACGTGAATGTTAGTAGAAGTGAAGAGAAGCTGGTTAGAAAGTCCTTGTAGGAATTAGCATTGGTTGTTAGCATTACTTGTGGAAGCGCAGAGGCTAAATGCTACGTGCCGAGCCATTCAAGGCGATGCCGTGCTCGAGAAGATGTGTTTGTCCATGACGACGGTGGTGGTTTCTTTACCAGAACCTTTGAAGCACCAACGGTTGCGGAACTGAAGCAAGAGCTAATCACTTGATCGTTGTTAGGCTTGAAAGACCCCACCACGTTGAGGTTGCGGATTTAACTTCGTGAATAGCACACAACTTCGGTTTTGCTTCATGCAGCCCCAACATTTCTGGCGCCATCTTACCCGCTGGATGGTCAGCCTTTGCCAGTGAAAGTTACGAGTTGGATGACACAGGCTGTCTTCTATGCCTCATCGTGTTCACCAGCCTTGGTTCTCACGATCTCTCCAATGCGCTTCCCTACACACGGCTCACGTGCTCCGCGTAGTGTACTCGACAAGGCACCTTGATTGATGCAGTGTTCTCGGGGCATAAGGGAGGGGTATCCGTAGCGAAGAAGAACATCCGAGGTTCTGGATGCAGTGAACATGCAATCACCAGGTCATAACAGGGATGATATTTGTTTGGACCTCGTCTTTGGTGGTACAATGAACATGAACTGCGCACTGCTGACTTCTCAACTGATCTGGTAGTGACAGCACCACATGCTCATTTCGTGGTGCCTTTGCAACAAAATTATGCCGCTGCTACTTCTGCAAGTCATAGCGCTTTTAAACGTTGGATTAAACCATTGTAATTGTTCCTTCTTGGCTCAGATAGCTTGTCAACGAAGTCGCACATTTTCATGACTTTTACATTCCACGTGCTTGTACTAACACGACCCCACTTGCCAATGCCTGTATTTGCATCGACGGTGCCCAATGAATGGTAACCCACAGAACCATGGACGATGTGAGAGCGGTGCACTGAGAGGGAAATTGGACTGACCTGAACATGGACGGAGTAAGTGTAGGACTTCATGTCATTCTTTGTGAAGAGTGGACCCGTCAAAGACGCTGCGGTTTTTGTAAACACCACCTTCCCGTCAGGCAAATTAGTGCTTTGTATTGGCTCCCGGAGGTACATGACGCCCTTCACGGCCTGCTACCGCTTGTGTCTTCCTCACTGGGCAAAGGCAATTGAAGGCTACATCACCACTTGCTTGTCTTCCATTGTAAATCCCAGCAGTGAAAATCAAAATATGGGTAAAATAATGGTTTAATGTAAAAAAGACGTGTATCATTCCACCCGGTGCAAATCTTCAAAATAAAAAGCTGTGTAGCGTATTCATTTAGCTGAAGCCTTCTTTCATCACAGCGTGCCTTTCCAGTTGTACCCTCAGTCCAGGATCCTTTGGTTTGCCACTGTTCCACCTCGAAATTGCAGTTTGATGGGAGGACTCGCATCAGGAAGACAGTGGTGGACGGATGGGTCTGAGGAATGTGCTCATCAATCGTGCAACCATTGAGGGTTCAAAAACTTCAAAGTGGAAGGAAAATACGGCAATCTGTGGAAAATCAAGTCCGAAAGGAATCAACCCTCGAAGCCGGTCGGAATGGATGAATGAGTCAGTGGGTAGACTTGCAGTGACATGCATGCAGACAGGTGTCAAAGGATCCACAATAGCTTGATTGTTGCGCGAATTCAAAGGGAGTGAAGAGAAAAAGGGAATCTGAAAACAGTGATTGGGTGATGCCAAGAATGGATGTTAGATTAAATGACTGGATGGTGCATCAACAATTCTTCATCCAGTGACATACTACAGAGGCTGGCTCTTGAATAAGCGCAGTTCAATTCCGTTATGAATGTGAACGAATCTAGGGTGTTGAAGAGCGTAGGACTGTGAGTCGAATGGGGACCATGACACAGAGTTGAGGGAGAGTTGAGGCATTGACAGCATGATCTCGAATGCTCCGGTGTTACTTGCCTCCCAGCAAGGCAGGCAGGGTAAGCCACGTACGTTTGAGCTCCCGTGAAGTGAGCTGAAGAGGAGGTGGTGCATTCAGATGCATTGTTCATTTATTTCGTACAGATTTCCAACGGTCACCGAAAAGAACCTGCACTTCCCAAAGGCTCCTCTCTATCCCGTGCATGTCACCCCAACTCGGCTGTCTCACAATGGAGTGATACTAAATTAATGACTTCTTGACTGCGAAGCCACCTCAGTGCCCATGATTTTCGACTTTGCCAAAGTCTTTCATTTAGTAGCCATCAAGGAGTCGCGAACAGTCCTTATCAAAACTCGTGCAATTGCGCAAAGTCTACAGCCCTTTCGGAGGTAGTTCTGTTGCCACCACCGAAGGATCTCAGTGTCTGCTTTCCCAGCTTCCGAAATGTCAAGTGTTCAGGGCCTATGATCTCATGCAATTCGAATTGCACCTTGCCTCCTCCTCTCAACAACAAACAAGTGCTTTGAGGGATTACGCTTTCATTGATACAACCATTGCATTAACTTTCACTACCACGAATCGTAGGCACTTAATCGTGCAGACTATCTTGTGCAGAAACAGAAAAATTGAGCGAAGCGAACGTGGAGGATGGCAAAGAGACCAAAGCTCTGTCGTCGGTAGATATTGGGCGAAGAAGAGCGTCGTGATTGAGCAATACAAAGCTGCATGATATGGCAGTGGAAAAGTGTATGCTTTCGAAAGGCTAAAGAATTGAAATGGGGGGTAAAACAGACACTTTGGATATATTGCCACTGGTGAAAGCAAAATGCACCCACTTGGGATAGCCTTTGCCAACACCTTCACCTAAATTCAGTTGTGACAAACGACGGATGCCTTGATTATTGTCATTGTCGGGTTTGTCACTGCTCAGCCTCAAAAGTCCACTTGTGCTTCTGAATCTCCTCTACCTGCTGCAATTCATCTGGTGCCTTTATTGCCAGGAGTTGGTAGTCTTTGCTCAAGCACACTTGAAATTGAACGTGGTGACTGCTCACGCAAGGGCTTCAAGAGCGTGGCCCTGTCTAGCCGATTGACACTCGACTCACCTGGTGCTCACTCCTACCTTTCATCGGCCCTTGGGTGGCTCCACCCAATCTGAATGTGACGGAGGCGCCTTTGAAATTGATGTGCAGTAAATGTCGTGTACGAATGCATTTCATTACCGCGGACCTACAAATCACGGTTTCTTTGACGTTTCTGTCTGCTCAAATATGGCGCCCCTCATTGTGGTGTAATTTGTGCCAGTCACATAGGGTTTGGTGGCAAGGATCGAGGTAGAATGACAAGCTATAAAGCCTGCACAGAGAAAAAGGCCCAACACCGTTTTGGAGACAGGACACCAAGTGGACACCAAGTCCAAGCTTACCACTGTTACTGCTGGGCTAGAAAATGCTTTCATTTGCTGTATGCTTTTGCGTATTTTCCCGCTCAATGGACTAAGTCGGTTCAAGCGGAGTGGAAATTGACGATTAGAGCTGCAGTTTATGTTGCAACATCTCTTTGGCATTCCAAAGTGCCCAAACAAAAGTGCGCTATTTGGTGCTTTCCGTCTGCTTCCACAGTGCTGTATTATGGGTTCTTGAGTTGTCAGGGTGATAGCTCCGCTTGATCATCTGGCCTAAATATGGAGGTTGTGAGGGAAAGTGGCTGGTTGGAGTGAGGTCTGCAGCCCTTCTTCTCTGTGTCAACTATCCTCTGCACCGTGCCAACCGTCAATTGATCCTTTGTTTGGCAGACAGTGAGACAGGTAGACGGGTAGGTGAGTGAATGTGATTAGCTGTGGACAAATGGCTCCAAGTGGACGTTAAAACGAATGAAACTTCGATTTTGAGTGGTGAGTGAAAACGCCAAACACTGGCGTGCTTCCCACCTCATTGCGGTCATTTGTGTGAATAACTCACAAGGGTTGTGCGCGATTTGTCGGTGAATAAGCCACGTCAATGACATTCGCGTCTCACGTCATACTAGCTGTGAATGGAGAAGCCACAGACACGGCTACCACCATAGGTGATAATTTGATTGGCATCAGTGCTTCAACGGCAAGCCAGTAATTCTATTAAGCCTCACCCCTCTTATAGCAGAATCGTCTTTTATGCCGAAGGTAAACATTTGAAGAGTCTTGTGCAATCCCAAAAATTAATACCTCCGCAACCTTTTCGTTGTTATTTGTCGTTCGTTTGCTTTCATTACTAGGTGCTGCTCAAGTTCCCGCATTTGAGTCGTAGCATTTCCATGTTTTGTGACCTCGTGTCTAGTAGAGTCCATTGAATGCGGATAGTTCAATGTCCAAGTTAGTAGTTAAGCCTTCAGCAAGCATAAGTACTGCGATGATGGGAGTCGCTTCCGTAGAGCAGTGGGTAAACTTAAGAGATGCGAATGTCTGCCCAACACCTGAACGACTGCGCAAGTTGCCAAATGAATTGGGTCGTTAGCACACTTTCGAAGCTCATGAGAATACTTAGCGTTTGCTCCGAGTTTAAGCACCCGTCAACATTGCGCTAAGACTGACTGTATGCATGACCAGAAGTCGCAGATATGAAGCGGATACTTTGGACTCCCTTGTATCCCATTCATTCACCCACTGCTACTCCAACTTTACGCCTCACATATAGGCGAAGGGCTTGCTGCTTTATCTAACAGTTATGACGTGTGTAAAAATTTGAATTCTGAGAGAGGGAGAAAAGACCACCTCACCCGGAAGAGAGGCCATGCAAATGGGTTTGAAAATCAAGAGGGCAGGACGAGAACACTGAAGTGGAAGAGGCTGCAAACCATTGAGGCAACAGTTGGGAGGGTGCAACTCCTTCTTCAGCCATTGAGACAACCTTCCACATTGTCGGGATTAAGGTCAATTAAAGTGTCTGCCCTCTACTTCCACTCACATAAACCACATCGTGTTCCCTGGTTGATGGTGCACATTCGTCACACATAGAGAACACATTTGCCCAGAATGGCATGCTTTCACTGGGTGGGCTTCACAGTCGCTCCCGAAGCTTCAATGTAAGCGCACTGGTCGCGTCAGGGGAAAACTCTCAACACGGTGCTGTGTGCGTGGCACATGTTTGCAGCAAATTCTATCGAAACCTTCGTGGCAAGTACTCCACGGACCCAGACACTACCTCCTTTATACAAGAGACGCTGCCGCATAGCTATTTCACCTATTTTGCGTTAGCTCCAATGAATTTGATTTGCTTAAAGAGAAACCTTCCTGTCCACCACGGCAACTTTTAACTTATTGTCCCAGCTTATAAATACTGTAGGTGGGAGGGACAGGTGCATGAACCCCCTTTTGCGCATAGAAACATGGATAAGCTAATGGAGGCGTCAGTTTGACGTAGAGGACTGCATCGCGTCTGTGTAGTGGATTTGCAGAACTGGAAGAACAGGAGGCAGGACTTCATGCTTCAAGTCCCACTCAACTTTCTCCAGGAGTTGGAGATCTAACATTCGTAGATGATTTGACGGCTTAGTGCATGCTTGGAGCAGTGATGAACAACAATGCCATGATGGAGTTATTCTAAACTCTCTTCAGCACCGCAATGCAACATAATAGCTAAAATAATGTGCACTGTCAAAGGATGACAGAACTGGGAAGCCACAGACCTTCAACACTTGACTGCATGCCGTAACTTGGCAATCACTGTCTTTACGAGACATGAATGTTACTTGATTCTAAGCTGACTGAGGCAGTAATAGAGTTGCCTAGTAAATGGACATCCACGTAAGGTATCCTACCAACACATTCCACCTTAGTTAGTGACAAAAATCTTGACTGGAGAAGGAAGTAGTCAGCCTAATTGACCTTCACGTGGTGCTGGATTCCACAATCCTGCAGTGAAACGACTCCTTGACTTCGCTTTTTATCCAACGTAATCATGCTGGCAACGGCAGTGGCAATGAGAGAGGGAAGGGTAAATACCACTGGGCAGGACATTGCCACCTCGTTACTTGGGCCTCACAGGCATCACAATATCATCAATCAGGAGGTAATACACTGGCTCTTCTAAGATGCTGCATTTGTGTCTCCGACGCGTCAGCATGGGGCCGGCACCGCCACTCACACCACTGCTGGCACACAGGCGTGTTCACACCGCAGCCTGCATTGTGCGTCATTCCTTCGAGTGCACAGTAGCAAACTAATGAGAAGAAGCATGAGGCAGTGGCAAGTCCTCATTGGATGAAGATAATCAAGTGGTTAGCGCGCATTGTGCATAGATTTACCATGATATTAATTGCTGCAACGATCGCGCAGATCGCTACTAGTAGACCGCACGTGTTAGCGCTTGTGCATCCCACGAAAGCATGTCAGCAGGTGAGGCTATCGGCATCGACTTGGGAACTACCTTCTCATGCGTCGGTATTTTCCAAGGTGGCAGGGTTGAGATCATTGCCAACACGGAGGGTCACCGCACAACGCCGAATTGTGTCGCCTTCACGGCTAAAGAACGCCTCATCGGTGATGCCGCAAAGAGCCAGGCAGTAATGAACCCCGCCAATACGGTATTCGACGTAAAGCGTCTGATGGGGCGTAGTTTCAACGACGAGGCAGTACAGGGTGACACAAAGCATTGGCCCTTCAAGGTGATCAATTCAGATGGGAAGCCAATGATTGAGGTGGAGTACTGCAGTGAGACAAGGAAGTTCCATGCTGAGCAAATCTCCTCCATGGTGCTGTCGAGGATGAAGGAGACAGTGGAGGCGTAATTGGATGAGAAGGTGACACACGCGGTGATCACAGTGCCAGCGCACTTCAATGTCAACCAGCGTCTGACCAGGATAGATGCGGGAAGAATAGCGGGCTTGAAGGTGCTGCGTCTCATCAATGAGCTGACAGCAGCTGCCATTGCCCACGGCATGGACAAGGGGTTCGACAGGCAGCGCAACGTGCTCATCTTTGATTGGGGTGGCGGCACCTTCGACGTATCCATCCTGTCCATAGAGAATGGGAGAATAGAGGTCAAGGCGGTTGGTGGTGACACACACCTGGGCGGTGAGGACATCGGTTGCCGGTTGGTGGATCACTTTCTTAAGAGGTTCGAGATGGAGCACGAGGGAAAGGACTTGACATCTAGCAAGAAAGCCATCAGCCGTCTGAGAAGGGCATGTGAGAGGGCGAAGAGGTTACTGAATTCAGCTGAGTACACGTACATGGATGTTGATTCGTTGTTCAAGGGCATTAATTTAAGCGTGATGCTCACACGGGCCCAATTGGAGCAACTGTGCTTGGACCTCTTCAACGCAATTGTTATTGGACCTCTTTAACAGGACAGTGGATGCAGTAAGGCATGCGTTGGGTGATGCGAAGATGGAGAAGGCTGACGTGCACGAGGTAGTGTTGGTGGGTGGATCGACGCGCATTCCCAAGGTGCAGCAGTTGTTGCAGGAGTTCTTTGATGGCAGAGAATTGAAAAAGTCCGTCAATCTAGACGAGGTAGTGGCGTATGGCGCAGCTTTGCTGGCGGCCAATCTGACTGGTCAGAGTTCGGCGACGATGCAAGATTTGATGCTGCTGGAAGTGACGCCACTGTCACTGGGTTTGGAGGACCCAGATGGTACAATGACGACGGTGATAAAGCGTAACACGCCAATTCCAACAAAGCAGATATGCGGCCGCGAAACAGCTAGTGACTATCAAACGGTAGTGACATTCAGGATTTTTGAAGGTGAACGTGCAAGGACGAGGGACAACTACTTGTTGGGCAGTTGCAGACTGACAGGTATCGTACCAGTGCCGCGGGGTGAGACTAAGTTTGACGTGGCCTTTGAGATTGACGAAAACGGGATTCTTCATGTGTCGGTGGTGGAGAGGTCGACAGAGAAGCAGAATTGCATCACGATCACCAACTACAGGGGTCGCCTGTCTGAGAAGGAGATAGAGCAGATGCTGAGGGATGCGGAGAGGTACAAGCAGGAGGATGAGGAGGAGAGGCGTAGAATGGCGGCGATGAATGCCTTATTGGACTACATCTACAGCATAAAGAGGAAGTTGGAGAGAGAGGAGTTGAAGCAGAAGACATCGGAGGAGTATCGAAAAGGCATGTTAGCGATGTGTGAGGAGACGATCAAGTGGACGGAGACCAAAACACAGGCGACAAAGGAAGACTACAAAGAAATGCTGAGGAAGTTTGAGAACGAGTGCAGTCTTATTGTGGGAATGGCGAATCCCGGTTTGTGAGCTCGGAGTCAGGAGTAGTGAAATGGACGGTTGTTTACACCAAATCATCTCCTCTCTCTTCAATCCTGCAGAACACGTAAAAGGAAGCTTGGAAGTGTGAGTATCTGGATGTGATTACCTGCTCCCAAGTCATTGTGAATTGTTACTTGTCTTGTGCTTCGTCGGATGTGTACACACTAATGAAGAAAAGCCCCTATTTTCTCATTTTGCTTGTGCTTATGTTTACTCATTCGCAATCACGTCATCGCACTCTCATCTACGAAAACGTGTAGGCGCACAGTGGTGTCCATTTGCGTTACCTTTGTTCAGATTGGGACTGTCAAATAATTCGGCAAAAGGTGTCGTTATAAGCTCGAGGTGTGGGTCACTCGATTCCAACTGCCATCTCAGTGCTTGCAAGCGATCGCCTTGCAACACTTGTTGATTGAGACATTGGAGCTGACGCTTCTGAATGCAGAGGATTAATGTGATGTTTTAATTAGTCAGCTGCTTATTGTATGGGCGAAGGGGGGATGGGTCACTAGCCAAGGGCTTCCATCGTTAACCTCGGAGATAGGCTGCAGGATGATGGCAACGAGATAGGCCAAACAGAAGCTCACACCAAACTGATTGATGAGGGTGATGTCAGCACCATCAGTGGATGCCCACACGAAGGCACCTAGTCATTGGCCACACCGCCACCCATACCAGTGCTTGCAAACGTGCCATCCCACTTGGTGGGCCTAGTGCATGTGACAGGTAAGAATGTCAGGTGGGACACTTTCGACCGAAATTAACCCATCAGTTAGTCCGTTATGCGCATTTGCAATAGCGTCAAATGCAAATCGTTGTATGAGATGAAGACCAGATCCCTCAAATCGATCCTGTTCCTTGCGTTGCTGTTGACTGCACATTATCTTCGGCATGAGAGATGATTCTGTTAGAAGTGGGACAGAGCCTGATAGAATTACTACCTTGTCGTTGGAGCATTGACGTGAATCGAAGTGTCACCTGTGGTGGCAGCCGTGTCTGTGGCTCCTCCATTCACAGCTGGTATGCCGTGCGATGCGAATGTCACCGACGAGGTGCGCATAACTCCTGTGAGTTGGATCCACATTAATAACTGCAATGGGGATGAAAATGTGCCAGCGTTCGTTGGTTTTGCTTTTCACCCAAAATCTGAATTTTTGCATTTTAATGTCCACTTGAAGCTACCTTTTCTGACGCATGCTCTTCCACCTGCTTACCCATACACTCTGCCGCTCACCTAACCACCTGTCTGTCAAGCTGCAGTGGATCAGTGAGGGATTGGCACTGTGGAGAATGTTTTGGAAGGGTCAGTAGAGGATTTCAAGGAATGCTTCAATCAGCAATGAACAGCTGCTTCAAAAACCTGATATAAAGGAAGATGGGAACGCACGAAATGTGGAAGCCAGCGTTCTCTTCCGTCAGAGAAGGCGGGTTCAACACGTCGATTGACGTCAAGCAAACACTGTAACAATAATTGCACCTTCAACTGTAACATCTGACTATTTACATCTTCCTCGTCGGAAGGATAAGGGACAATGCAAAAGAACGAAGCAGGTGGAAACTTTTCAAATCGAGTTTTAAAAGCAGTGGAAGTGGACTAGGTGCGAATTTGGTGGCGCTGTCAATAATCCTAGTTGTCGCACGCATGTCATCCCCACCGAATTGAATGGCACAATCGCACATCAAGGTAGAGGCAGTGACTACGTCCTAAATCCGTTTTAGTGTATACTTAGACACTAGATGTTGAAAATTTAGAGAAGAACGGCCACATACTGGTTTGTGTGCCCCATTTTGACAAAATGCATTGCTTCCTAGGGCTTTCGGTTGATAGCGCTTCTCCTCCAGTCTTGCTGAAGAAGTGGCAGATCTGGTGCAGGCGGATGCGAGGAGTGCTGGTGATGTCACCACCCTCAACAACGCCGATTGCATGACCACATTTTCAAGCCGCAATTTTGCTCCACAGATTGCAGGCGCCTCTCTGGCCAACGAACTGCAACCCATGTCACTCGCGATCCCTGAGGCTTGAAAGTTAACCACAGTAGCACCATCACTGAGACCTGTTCTCCTCTAAGAGAAGAATACTGAAGGCTGACCCTTCTTCACTTAGCAACTACAATCAACTCTGTCACATTTTCTCAGCATTCTTTGTAGCCTCCTCTCCACACTGATTGCATTCTTTCAAATCCCCTACTTGGTAAAGCATTTTTTGTGCTTTGATTTGATCAGAGGGCTTCTTAAATGGACATCCGGACACCGGTCGGGATTGATAGCGGAAGAAAGAGGAGGGGAAGGGGTATGACAGTGAGGAAGCAGGTAACAATAGAGTTGTTAGAAAGCAGAGAGATTGCGCCGCCTTTGGAGCTTGTCGCGATGCGTCGTTTGTGGTCTGTTGGAATTGGTCCAAGTGGGTAGACTTCGACGAAGGGACGTAAGAGCACCACGACTATTACTTTGCCGAAGTCGAAGGCCGACGTTACTGCGGAAGGATGCCCATGTGTTCATTCATTCAAATTAACCCCATCTACCTCGTAACCATTCATGCTTCATCATCTGCCCATTCGTAAACCCAGCCAAACACTTGCCCATTTGACGTGCGTCCCACAATCATTTGAGGCATTGTTCTGCCAAGTGGCTAAGCAGTCCATTTGTCCATCTATTTTTGCAATCTCGAGGCCACCAATCCAACCACGATCGACCATACTACTCTTTCGTACTTCAACTCACTTGAAGTCGTTCCAAGTGCCTCTCCTTACTCGAGTTGGACAGATGGGCTATTCACCGTGCTGCTACTGCCTAAATCCTACAGGTTAAATGTCCAAGGAAAGTGGTTACTGGAGCAGGCGCACCTATGACGACGACAAACAATGGCAAGTAACAGTAACTAACAGTGCCGATAACTTTTCTTCCAATCGCTCCCCACTTCCCTCTCATTGACGGTTCCCATGTATCGAGAAAGATAAACAAACTTGATCTAGTGGGACTTATTATTTCCTTGTCATGTTGGATTTTGTAGAGAGTGCGGACAGTACAAACCGTATTTACCAATGGGGAGAAAGCATGCAGGGAATAGAAGAAGGGAGGGAAAAAGGGAGGAGAAGAGGGGTGCAATTTGTCTACCTTCCTCATCATACGAAGGAGTTTTGCTTCGATTTCCAGGCGATGCTCGTCAAATGCAGTCCTGTGGACCGATAATCCACACGTGCCATTCAAGCCATGCATTGGGGCAACAAGATGTGTCAGGTAATTTGTCAATCTCCTGTCTCCCAAATTGCCTTACTTGCTTCTTCTCTCAATGCTCTTGTAAGATTTGTGGATCAGACTGATGACAGTTTACTCAGCCTGTACACAATGACTGGAATGTCTGCTTTAGCTTGTCGAACACAAATACGCAGTGGATCGGCAGTGATCTGAGGGGTGCAGCTGCTTGCTTTGGTGTGCCACATAACAAGCATGGTTTGTGATGACGTCTCCTCTGAATTCCGTTCTGAGGTTGAAATGCATTTCGAACCCTCTGACACAAAGTGAGTGGCTTTGACACGCATCATCCTCCATGATGGTGGAGTGAATTGTGGTGGCATTGTTGGTTGCAGGATGCCACAAACACGAAGGTGGATCTATCAAACATGACCTTTATCCCTAACAGGAAACGAAAGTCATTTGTGCAGCTCGATCAGCCTGCACACTGTTATCCCCAAAATGTGAGTGGACCCCTCCTTCCACTTCATCAAATCTATCCACTTTGTCAATCCGCTCTGTCATTTCTTGTGCAGATTAGCCAATATTGTCGGTGGATAGACAACCACTCGCAACGGAATAGTTGTCGATTGTCTCGGAGGAAGTAGTGTCGTCCGTCATGTGGGGTGAGTTGTGATTGGCTGTTCCTTTGGAAGGAGGAGAAGGAGAAGGAGGAGGAGGAGGCATGTTGAACCGCTATTCTGAGGAAGTCCTAATGCAACGTGCGACTTCTCCGTCATCATACAACCGATGCAGTGAACATGAAGTGCAGTCGACAGCTTCGCAGTTCGTCTGTTCTTGAAGGCAAATGAATTCATCTTGACACGACTGGAAGTGGTGAGCGTCCTTCCATTGCTAGTGTTCTATCGCCAGTGTGGACGCGGGTTGCTGAGGGCTAACGACTTCCTGGCCATCCTATGTGCTTGGATGCGTCGCTGTGCCCGCGGCTGCGGCTGCGGCTGCGGCTGCGGAGCTGGTAGGGCAGTGAGGATGAGGTGGCATTTTCAGTGGAACCGCGCAGTGTCACCAATTGTGAGGTTCTAGCACAAGCGAATCGCATGGACGCTGATTCTGCCGAAGATCTCGTCCCAATTCACCTCCTTCTCTTCGCCTGATTTGGAGGATCAATTTGTTGCACTCCCTATTAAAACGAGTAGCCTAATACCTCATTTTTAATCTGGTAAACATTAAGGCTCCCACAAATCATGTTAAAATTTTGGGCAGCTTATCTACGAGATTGTAAATTAAAAGACCACTTTTATTCGCGAACAGTTCTTGAAAGGGGGTTGCAGATGCCGCAGCATAACTGTCCTTATGCCAACCTGCTATGGTTACCATTAAGGCCGCCTCTGGTGTGAACTGTATGTTCTGCCTCTCTCTTCACTTCAGCCGCTTGCAGAATTTCAGTGTGCCATGTGATTTCCAGCGTGCTACTTGATTCTGATTAAGTAGGTGACGGGATTCTCACGGAGTAAATGAAGAGATGGTGGCCGTCTAGATTGCCAATTCCATGGTATCGTCGTAAAAATGGAAAGGCCCATTGAGAGAGTGAATAGCGATCTGTGTGACTAAGTCAAAGTCTGCACCTCATTTCTTGTGGGAGGCCGTCTATAGAAACCTCCATGTTGGACTGCTGCTGCTGCTGGAATGTGAGTTGGTCAAGTTGGTGTTATTGATGCCGGCTCATGCGCTGATGAGTGCTGCCTTCGTGACCGCAAAGTGTGCATGCGGAGTCGCAGCTAAGTGAAATGTAGGCAGTGATGGCGCGCAAATTTGGGTGGTTGTAACCTCCAACTGGCGAAGAGACATGTCGCTGAAAGGTCCACTCACCGCCCCATTTAGTCGTCCTGGAGTCTCCGCACCAACAGGAAGCACGAATGTGGAAGCTCAAATGCACGCGGCTGTTTGCCTGTCTGCTAGGTGTAGATCGTTGCAAGCTTGTACCTCGTTAGGTGAGAAAGCAGTGTTGACTGGACTAGCGGTTGTTCGATCCGGTAGCGCATTTGAGAAGGCACTTAGCTGTACGTAACTATACGGCCAATGGATTGACGAACTAGTAGTAGCTTATTTTCATTTTCTTCTTCTTAGGTGCATAGTTTGCCTATGGAATACTCGCCTGTTTGGAGGATTTGGAGAACACTCTCACCAGAGGTGACGTGCAGGTCAGCGGTAGGTTCCACCAAATTGTGCTGGTTTCCAGGGAGGGAGGGAGGATTTGCCTTATCTTCCACACGAACAGTCCTATCTACATGACAACCCGCCCGGCGCTCTCCTTCTCTCTTTATCTAAGAACTCGATTTCACGCTGCGATTAGAAGAGGGCCACATGTGTGCCCACGATTTGTGTTTGATGGTGCTGCACTAGAACAGTACAACTGCCATCAAACTAAGGCATTCAATACGTGGCATGGGCATGGAGTTAGCTGACGACCCGTGAGTTGAGTCACCGAAGGCGGCGAACATTGCTCTCCCTTCTTTGGACAGTCAATCTGCATTTCGCATTACACAACTACACCTTCGCCAATGGGCCGGCACATGGGCCATCTAAAGTCACGCGCAATACTGAGTATAAGATGGAAGCAGGTGGAGGTAGTAACAGACTCAGTCAGTCTTAGTTAACTGGGTCTAGTGTAGTCACCTACCACAAAGTGATGGACACAGCGTCACGCATTTGCGACGCCTGGCAAAGGTGGTCAGATTCCGCATCACATGAGTGTGACGTCGGTAGCCAATGGATCATTTATTCCAACTGGACGGTTGCTGTGTGACACTTTCAAACTTAGCAGTAGCATTAAATAGAATCTAATACCCAGAACCCCACTAGAGTAACTGGATGGAGAGAGAGCTTTGATTCTTTCCTCTCCCCCTTATCACTTGTTTCAATGGAGCTCAACTTATTCCCTCTTTTGCTGCACATCATTAGGACTTAAATAGCACAGATTTAACGCCACGAAAGGGGAGAAGCACTTACGGAATAGAAGGAGGAAGGGAGGGGTGGAGGAGGGAATGCGAGGAGAAGAGAAGGTCACATGGTGAATTCAATGGCAGAAGGATAAGTGGGGCTGTTTCAACCACGTTTCCTTTTCGTCAAAATGCTTCAATTTGTGTCACATTTCCTCCCAAATGGAGGAGAATGTGATTCGAACGATTCGCGCTGTCAGTGGGCATCAGCCTTCAACCTCTACAATGTGTTCACTGTTAAGCAAAATTGACTGACATCAAGTCGTTGAGGCATCTCTTTACATCGGCATCCGGCTTCACTACCATTCAGGCACCGCATTGAAGCTAACAGTGCTCACACCCACAGCCTGCTGCTTCGGCACCTCCATTGTTGCGAGCCTTCGCAGAGGCAATCAGCATTCCTCCACACCATGCCTACCGTCAATCACATTGTGATGTGGATATGCGGCTGACGAAATCAACCTCGTAAGAAGTCATGCCACGAGTCCATGTATCGGCTCAGTTTTAGGATGCACGTCTTGCACGTCATTTGGTAGAGGCGACGGAGAACGGTAGCAGTAGCTCTACCCGTTGTCTCATCCCACCAGCTAGCAACCGTTGCAGCCATTGCCCTCACAGTTGGGCAGTCGACTATTTGCTTTCCTCCAATCAATCAAGTAGATCGACGGTGTAGATTCAAGCCTCTCCTGGCAAGTCACTTTGCCCATCACTCCACGTCGCTGCATGCACTGGTCCACCACCACCACCCACCATCCCCATCCACTACATGTAGTAACGCAACAGTCGCATCTATTTCTGTGCGCCTGCTCGCCTTCACCTGCATGTCCCTCGCAGATGCCAACGCCAACAATTACTCTGCGCTTGATTCTCAAAGACAGTCCACTAATTCCGACTCTACATTCTGACCTTTCTTGGCATTGTTTGCATCTGCGAAACACCGCAATTCGTCTCCTCCTTCCACTTCTCCTCGATTCTCTTTGATTTCGTTCGCTCTTTCTCACGTGGATGCTTAATTGTCCACTGTTGATGGCAAGGAAATTTAGGTTTGGTTGGTTGTCCCCTTTGCATCCTAGTGGAGGGTCCATTTGCACGACGTTTGCCGAGAGTTGGTTTAGGTGGTGAATTTGTTGATGGCTGTACCTGCTGCCCAACAGGGTGCGGTAACGAGGCCTTTCCTTCTACACAAGCACGTCCATGCACAGATGGCTTTCGTTGACGATGTGCCAAGCCTTTTGCAACTTCTTTGGCCACAACACCCTCGTCTGTGCTGCTGTGCCGGATTGTGGCATCACCGAGAGTTGGAGGACACCGCAAACACGGTGGTAGTGGATTCACACGACATGGCTTCGATGCCTGCTGCGAGGTCGGTGTCATTTTCAGAGGTCGGTTCACCTGCACACTCTTATCCTCCAGAAGTGGGTGCACTCCTCCTTCCACATGGTCTACCTCATCCACTTCGTAGATCTCTTTCTGCCTTCCTCGTGTAGCCTTGCCACTAGTTTCGGTGAAGAGACGACTGCTTGAAATGGAGTGGATGCTGATTGTGTAGGAAGAGGAGGGGTTTGTGTGGTCTGCCATGAAGGGAGACTTTGAAATAGCTGAGCGTTTGGGAGGTATGTCGGGCTGCAATTGCAAAGGGATATCAGCCGCATCGTGGAGTGACATGTTGACCATCAGTTTGCTCACATATTGCGCAGGTTGTGTGCTGTCGACAGCTCTGCAGTGTGCCGTTTCGTGAACGCACGAAGACGCTCGCTGCACGATAGCCGGAGGTACGAAGAAATATGGAGACAGTAAGGCTTGTGCAGCTTCCCACTGGCATCCTTGCTGAATTGTTAGCCGCACTGGCGTCCTTCTGCGCCTCGTGTTCGACAGTGCGCGCATACGTGCGGCGCTGCGTACCACATGTGCCTGCGTGCGCACGTGTGGCTGTGGCTGCGGCTGCGGCTGTTTCTGCGCAGGTGGGTTAGGTGGTGGGCATGGTGGTGGCTTCCATGTGGGAACCTTTTCAGCACCACCCTTTGCGATGTTCTCGTGCAAGCGATGCATATGTGAGCTGATTTTGCGGAAGACCTCGTGGGCAGATATGGGCTTGATGACAATGGAGGTTCGCTTAGTCAAGCCTTTGTGGGTTGGAGGTGATGACTTCGTTGTTGCTGCTGTTGCTGCTGCTGTTGCTGCTGTCGTCGCAGATCCTGATTTCTTCGATGATCTACCAACTCGGCTAATGTTCCTCTTCACTGAGCCACGCCGATTGTTGTGATGAGAGTCCTGAACCTTCATTGCTTCCCCCTTCGACGCACGGCTGTTAATCCCTTTCCCCTTTCCACTCCTCCTCTCACAGACCTTGCCTCTGACCTCCTTCACAATGCCTCTGGCACGGTCAAGTACACGACCCTTATTCGCAACTTCATCGTAGCTCTCCCAACGCACAAACGGCGCACTCTGTGGGATTTGCCTGCTTTCTCCATGCAACCGACGCATCTCGCTCACACTTTGGCCTTGCATTCTATTCAAATGGGATCACATGAACCAATAGCCCACACGTGATATTGGTGCTGTGCGTGGGAGGGGGGAGGCAATGAGATGGGTCAGGTGATTAGGAATCTCCGACTGTTTCTCCAAGTCGCGTCTCCCTGTCGATGGTGATAAAGCTGAATTTATGACTGACGTCAACGTGTCGCAAATAAGGGAGAGGAGGTGCAGGGAAGGGTGGTCTATGTGGCGATGATGGGGAAAAAGGGAAAGTTTGGGATTGGGTTGGTGGAGCAGGCGACGACCGCAGCACGATTCTCCAACGCACCAGAATAGCATCAGTGGGCGAAAGTGCAGCTAGGTGATGGTCAGACCGCGGTGCCACATTGTTTCGGTGGGTAAAGGAAGGATAAAGCTCTTACTGGCGATTTCTGTCACCACTTTGCCACTCAGGCCCCCCCAATTATCTGACGTATACCGGCGGCGCTCAGCCATTTCCACAAAATTGATGCCTTCACAACACAGAAGGGAACGTGTTTGCTCAAAATTCATCGACACTATCAACTGTGCACATGTGTACTCATGACTTACTTACTTATAGACATGCAAACTGCGGTGCAGAATGCACAGTTCAGCAGTCGGCTGTGATGCCTACGTAGGTGTGGTTGGCAAGCATGCAGATTGAACTTTCTCCTGTTTGCAGTGTCAAATAGCTTCCTTGACGTAGGCTGCATCAATGAGAAGACTCTATCTCAGCCCTTGTTGGTTTTTGCGTACCACACGTGTGATGCATGTAGCGCACCCTTGCGGATGCTTTTGAATCCAAACTTTTCTGCAGATTTCCATTTGCTCTTACCTAGGGCTTTACCGGTGCCTAATATTGAAAGGAAGACCCCATCCCCTTCTGAAATAAGCGAGGGAGGATAACGTCTCATGCTCTCCTACACTTGCAAGGAACCCTCTGTCTCATAGAGAAGAGGCTATGCTAGGGACACAAGTGCCCACTTGCTAAAGGCGAGTCGGTTCCTCCTGAGATGCATCACCTTTTCTTGGCACTGGGCGTTCATTGGGTCACTTGCGAAATGAAAGTTGTGGGACAGTTTTCCTTATCAATCAAATCCACATCACGCCTAAATCAAGCAAAGGAATTGGATGAAATGCAGAGGTGGGCATTTATTGGCAGAATCGTGCATCTTGACTACCTTGATGAGGTGGGAAGAATGCCTAGCCAATGGCCAAATCCATCTATGTGACGGCCTCTACTACTGATTTACCTCTGTTTAAGTAGCATGCGCCGTTGCAATACTAATCTCGGTTAAGGAATGGGCAATAGCGTTGGGCTAGATTGGATCTCAACCTTCCGTTCAACGATGATAGGAAAGCGAAATTGTTGCCTCAGCCAATGCACAGTTTGCTTTAAATTAATTGGTCCGTTTTGCTAAATGGTGAGGTAGTGAGGGCAAATTTGCTCGCGAAAATCCGCTCCCGAAACTGCGTTGTGAGCATGCGAGTAACTCGCGTTTGCAGTTCCCTCCATAACGCGTATCCCTCATCTACCCTATAGTTGGCACATGCAAAAGAAGAGGAGGAGGAGGAGGATAAAGCTCAGTACACGTGTGCAAACCGAAGTGACATCACGCAGGTTGAAGCCATCACACTACCAACAAGGTGTCATGCGAGTGAAGTACCCTGCCTTCACTCACTCCACCACCCAAATTACTTCTCCTCCTGAGAGAGGAAAGGAACAACTGCCCTTGGGGAGGATATTCACGACAAACAGGAGCCTTTCGTGCCTGCATTTTCTGCAAGTGGATGAGGTTGTACCTGTTTCTACGGCCCTCAGCGTCCTTTCGATTTGAGCTAGAGGGGGCTCTCTCATATGCATTTGGCCTGCACAATCAGGAGAATGATCTTATCTGGATTTGAGGAGAAACTATCAACGAGGGGATCACTTACAATCACTGGACGACGAGTGTCAACACAAAAACAAGGACTGTGTCATGTCCTCACCTCTTCCTCGTTATCGAGGGACGATGGCACCTTCTCAATCATGAATCGGCCCAACATTACCTCCGTTGCCATCTGGAGACATGCATTTATGCAACCATGCACTGTGCTCACCAAAGACATTCAAGTAATGCGGTGCCTTCTGCAGGGCGTGGTAAACACTTTCCAGCATGCGTTTCACTTGCCTCTCCTAGTGGTGAAGTGAGCCAGTTAGAGAAAGTTGTGCAGCACTTCACTTTCCACAGTCAAAAAAGCCGCAATTAGCTTTTACAAAAAACACAGCATTTGAACGGCATCATGCTTCCAGTTAAATGGACCCCTACTTACACACTTTGACAGCACTTTAGTACAAGTTTTAGGCGATTTGCTGAAGTAGGTAGAAATTATGCCTTCGAGAAGCATATAGCACAGCAAAACGGCCTCCATTGAACTGTGCTGTAGAGAGCGCTTTCATTCAGTCCCTCCTGGCTGTGAGCGACAAAATGCAATGCACTTGGAGGTTAAAGTGAGTTCGTCACTCCACCTGGACACAAAATACAAAATCGCAGTTGCCCACTCTCTACCCCTCTCTGTCTCCATCACTCAGATAGCAGGCTGTATCACACAAACAATACCTCCATTCCTACGTACGCACGTTGGTTAACGATGAGATCTGCCTCAAAGCCTGCCTTTTTCCTGTCTCTTTGGGTGTTAATAGAATCGAGATCACTTCTGACCTCGCCGTCTCAATTGAAAGGGTGCTGCTGTCAGCCATTCAACCTAGTGACGTGGAACGCTTCGCTGGATTGTCTGCTTAAGTGTCGAGTTAAGGATGTCTAGCCATGAATAGACTCTCACAATTCGGCTTAGGCCTAGACTCGAGCGGCCACAATGTCACACATTTGCGATACCTGGACAAATTAGCACATTTTTCTCGTCACACATATGAGACGGTGGTAATCAGCATACTTTGCAAATATTGTAGGTAACTTAAGTGTGAAACAATAAGGTGACTAAAAACAGAGGTAACCTCAGCACAGAACAAGACCTGTGATATCTGCTTATTCCAAATGTCCACAACAATGGCTAAAGTGATTCGCAAGCTATTCCTCCTTTGCCTCTCCCCCTCCCCTCTCTATCAGATACTCATCCACCGTCTTACAATGCCAAATGACGTTTATTTAGTAGGTGTCAACGCTAGCCGTATTAGGTTAAATTTGTTTCGGCTTTGAAGTAGCACAAGCAGGTGACCAAGAAGGATGAGAGTCACTGAAGAAGGGATAGTGGAGAACGGGAAAGCGAGAGCTACATGAATTACCATACTCTAGGTGTTGTTTCACATTCTGCTAAGAAGTGGATAGTGGGCAGAATATTGTGGTTAATGGGTAAGAGGGCAGTCATGACAGACTCGTGCTGTCACTTGGCATCACCGTGAGGCCACCTCCATCCTCCTTCATTGCTGTATGCACGGAATGGAGGGAGGTGCAGAGAAAGGGAGAAGGGGAGAGGTGTAACTGTTGTTGACTTTCTCTACTGCACGGAAGCATTCTGCCTCGACTTGCAGACGATGAGAGGCAGATGCGGTCACGTGGACCGATAATCCACACGTGACATTTGAACTGTTCTCAGGGACAACGAGAAGTGTCGGGAAGTGCACCATTCTCCTGTTCGGCAGGTTGCCTTCCTTGCATCGCCTCCCAGTACTCTCGTAAGACTTGTCGGTCGGAATGGAGATAGCCCTGAATGCTTTGTGCTGAGTGATTGCAAATGCCTATTTCAGCTCGTCGAAAATGAAGACACGGTGGGTTGGCAGTGATGTAGAAGGCATCGCTATCCCGTCCATCAAGCATGGTCTGTAATGACATCTGTGGCGTAAGTGACCTTCTCGAATTGTGGTTCGATGCTTTAAATGCATCTCGAACCCTCTGGCGCAAACTAAGTCGCAATGGTGCGCGGCATGACCTCAACCCCTGCTAGGACGTCAGAGTCATTTGTGCAGGTCGTTCCACCTGCACGCTCTTATCCTCCAAATATGGATGCACCCGTCTTCCTACTTGGTCAACTCCACCTACTTTATACATCTGCTTCCCCGTTCTTCGTGCAACGCTGCCACGATTGTCGGTGAACAGATGAATACTTGTAGTGGAATGGATGCTGATTGTGTTGGAGGAGGCAGTGTCGTCTGCCAATGGCCAATCGTTTAGGGGGCATATCGAGCCGAGATTCTAGAGGGAGCCTAGTAGGATCGTGAGACGACTTATTGGACATCATTGTGCACACCTAATGGGCAGGTTGTGTGCAGTGGGCCAATGAATTGTGAAGTCGTATGCATGGACTACTGTCGACGGCCTTGCAGTGTGACGCTTCATGAATGTTGGAAGATGGTGGAGAGACGATGGGGCTTGCGCTACTTCCCACTCGCACTCATGCTGAAGTGCTACCCGCACTGGTGTACTTGCATCAAAATTGATAGGTGAAGCGGCCAAATTCACCCGCACGTGATTGGAGGTGATGATGAGCGTCCCGCTATTTCAGCTATTCAACTGTGAGCGCAGAAGCTTGGCGTTGATTCTGCGAATGAACTCGTGCACTGACATTGAACTGATGACAGAAGAGGTTCGCTTAGTGGAGCCTATGTGGGTGGGAGATGATGACTTCGTTATGGCTGCTGCTGCTGCCGTAGATCCTAATGCTTTCAGAGAACTGTCAACTCGATTGAAGCTCTCCTTCACGGAATCACACTGCTTGTGATGGTAGTCCCCAGTTTTTACAGCTTTGACCTTCGACGCACCGATTTAATTCCATCCGCCTTGTCACCTCTTCCCTCACAGACATTGCCCCTGACCCCCTTCACAATGCCTCTGGCACGGTCAAGCACACGACCCTTATTCGCAACTTCATCGTAGCTGTCCCAGCGCACAAATGGTGCACTCTGTGGGATTCGCCTGCTTTCTTCACTCAACGGATGCATTTCGCTCACACTTCGGCCTTGCCCTCCATTCAAATGGGGTCAAGTGGACCGATGACTCACGCATCAGTTCATTTGAAATTCCTCAGTCCGGCTGGTTGCTTTCATTGCAACTCTTCTAGAAGCTCTCGCGAGTTTCGTGGGTCAGACTGAAGATGGTCTCTTACAGCTTGTGTACAGTGGTTAGATTACCTGCTTTACCTTGTCAAATATGAATAACACAGTGGACTATCAGCAATTCACAAGGGTTTTGTTAATTGTTTTGATGTCTCCATCAAGTAATGTCTGCAATTGAACTTCTCTGAATATCGCTTCGAGGTTAAAATGCAGTTTGAACTTTCTGACACAAATTGAGTGGCTTTTTCACAAATTGTATTCCGTGCTGACATACTGGATTTCGGGTTCACCGATGGTTGCAGGGTGCCGAAATTCCAAAGATATAGGAGCTATATGACACGTCCTCGACCTCCAACAAGGAGCCAGAGTTATTAATTTGTACAGGTAGTTTCAGGCGTACACTCCCATCCTCTAGAAGTGGACGCACCCGTTCCTCTTTGCTGCTCTGCTCCATTATTAGTCGTGTTGTGCTACTATTCGGAGTGCTGTCTCTTAAATCAGTGGACAGGCAGCCACTCACAGTGAAATGGTTGCCAACTGTCTCTGAGGAGGTAGAATTGTCTACCATGTAGGATGAGTTACGAATGGCTGTTCTTTCAGGAGGAGCCGTGTCGAGCTGCGATTCTGAAGGAAGCCGAAGAGGATCGTGAGGCTTCTTAGTCATCACACAACTAATGTAGCGATCATGGGCTACTGTCGATAGTGCTGCAGTTCGTGTGTTCGTGAAGACTTCGGGGCAGCCCCCACAGAGTGTTTGGTGTGACGAATGGATAGGAGTACATTAAGGCCCGGAATCCTTAACCCGTGTCTCCATTCCAAAGTCCTTTAGCGTTAGTTGACGTTCATCCAGAGTGATGGGTGAGGCGAGTGAATTCATGTGGATATGATTGGAAGTGAAGGACTTCCTGCTGTTTCTGGTATGCAACTGTGAGTGTAGACGCGGAGCGGTGCGTGCTGACGAGTTCTTTGTCATATTCTGTGTGTGCGCACATAAGCATGAATTGACTGTGGAGGTGGAGTGGAGAGTGAGGAGGGAGTTGGCTCCTTCAGCGGGCCCCTGGGATTATCACTAATTGCGCGGTTCTGGCTCAAGCGACTCACATGGAAGCCGATTCCATGTACCTGACTCACACAAACGGGAACAGCATAGTAGTGGAAGAGATGGGAGCAGAGGATCGGTCTGAGGAGCATTTGTGGAATGTGTGTGGTGCAACGGAGGTCTTTGATCGCATTGCACCAGACGATCTCATGGTTTGGTAAACAAAATTTGACGTTTCATTCATATCCACGAAATTCTTTTCCCGAAGAAGAGTTAGTATGAAATCATGTAGCAGTTGATGCCTTTCGTGGAAATCTAAGTGCATTTTATTGGGACATCGGTGGACTGTTGCAGCATGCAAATCATCGTCTCGCTCAAATACGACCTTCTTTGAGCTTCCTCAAGCTACTCGATGTGGCTGGCATCGAATCTGTCTCATGGACCCCTACTGCGTCCATGGCTTTCCAAGTCTTTCCGCGTGACTTACATCTCCCTATCGCTTGCTGCTTATCACTTCTTTTGAAGTACCCATGATATCTTGGTGTCTGGAAGAGATGGTGGCACAAGCAATGATGTGGCACGAACAACAACTCGACGCATGATCACAGTTAAGGAACTTTCTCCGCATGCGCTAATTCGGAACGGTCCTCCACGTATTCGCTTAGACGATGGAGGCTCTGTAAGGAAGGAGTAAAGGCTTGGGCTGATGGGGATCTATGGCACACTGGCTAGTGCGATCAGGGGACCATGACGGACCTGTTCTTTAGGTGCATTAAACAAAGAATGAAGGCGCTTGCTATGGTTGCTCAAAACTGCAGGAAAGCTCAGTGCAAAACTCGAGCAAGGAAAGGAAGTGGTACCAAAGAAGGCTCGTTTCGCGGTGTCTTTGTGGCGTGATGATGGCATTGTTGTTGCGGTTGGTCCTGACACCCTTGATGACTCAATGGATCCATTGAAGCTTTTTCTTCCCATGCCACATTAACTGAGAGAAATTGCGAATTTTAACGGTCCTCTCTCTTGACACACCCCTGTTTATGCTGCGAGGAGGTGCCTTCAAAACTAGCTGATAATTTCGAGACGTAAAAACCTCTTCCTATTTCTAGAGTTATGCCAAACTCCTAACCTAAATGCGTCATCGCCCGACTTGCTCACCAGTTCTTCCCCTTAAAGGAGTCATGGAGCAATTCTGGGTGCCTCGTGATCGTCCCAAGCCTGAACGGGAAAAATCATGGTTAAATGTACATCTGCCTCAGTCGGAGGTCGCGATTCGATCCTCTGGTTCCCTAACTGCCCAACTGGCATGAATACCCATTCGGCTAGCTGGTGTTTGAAATGCAACAATCAGGCCGCAGATGAAACCTTTAGCATAGCCAACTTTACTACTAAGGTTCACACAGTGGTGTCGTGGTTTCCTCTGCACACCTCCTCACTGGCGTTTGCCCTTACCTACATCTGTATGCAGAGGAAGGGTTTAGATGTCGACCATTCCAGTTTTAAGACTGTGGCACGCAGGAAACGGTGAATGGATTTCGTGAAAATAGCTTACAATCACCTCTAGTTCCGCGACTAATTCATGCTCTGCTCGGTGGACATGTCATCAGCGCAGTTTTCCGACGGTTGAGTTGAGTTGAGAAAGTTGAGTGAGCACTTAAGTGACCTCTTGGCCAAAATAGGTGGTAGCTAAGACATTGTGGAAGTCCGGACCGCATTCATTATTTGGGATTGAGGACAGCTTAGTAGCTCTGCCTAGTGGGGTGAAACTTTTGCTCCCCTCGTTCATTGGTGTAGTGGATGGCGGACGTCTCTCCTTTTAAAATGGGTCAATTGGCCGATCTGGAGTCACTTGACTTCTAAGGAGTGCGACTTGCGTTGACCACACTCTCCCGCTCGCCCACTCCTGGTGCCTATCTGGTTGTTGGGTAAAATACAGGTCCTTTTTACTGACCTCAACAATTCAGCTCTGCTTCCATCAGCATTCTTGAAGCAGTCAGCTCGGATGGCCATTCAGAAGCGATATCGTTGGTGGTTAAATGGGCATTGCCCTCCTCTCCCTCCCTCACTCCCTTCTTCTTCAGTGCGTTTCACGAAGGAGAAAAGCAATGCACCAAATAGTGAGTGCTCAGGCTATGAATGAGGGATTTGTTGAGAGCAAGCCAAAAATTTCCACAACTATTTGATACTTGCTTCAGAGCCAGTAAAATGCGAAAGGAGGTGCTTTGACCGTCTTGCCACTCCACCAATACGGGAGCGCAGGTCCAAGCCCCTTTTTTTTCCGCTTTTTAGAACAAAACTTTCCAACCCTACACCTGGTCAGGTAAGAAAGCAGCAGAGGCTGAATCAGCAGTTGTATTAACTAGTAGTTCATGCAAGGAGGCTTTCAACGGCTAGTCACCTCATAGTGGATGGAACGACTAGAAGCGTGGTTGTCGCATTCTTTTCTTTCTCCCTACAGGAAAAATAGCCGAATTATCCGAAATATCCCTCTTTAAGAAGTACTTAGAGATCACCACCCTTCTGGGAATCAGGCAGGTCATCTGTATCTTCCCTCACTTCCCTTTTGTCCGGCCAGTACTATTTGGTGAGTCCAGGAAGAGGGACGTGCCTCAACTAGAGTGCTTCCTCTCCTCTCCAAGGAGTAATCCTACTGATTTGACAAGTCCACATGGATTTCCTTCCTTCCTTCTGCCCGGGGCGATCAGATTCATGCAACATTTAGTTGAAGGTAGCATTTGTGCTCTAGACTCTTCAAGGCCTGACCTATCGCGTGTTCCACTACTTCTGATGCATTTGTCATGAAGCAAACCCATTCCAAACTCCTAAAATCTAGATGACTTTGGAGGGACCACGCCTTAAAGTTGACGAAACGGTCGCGAAGATGTAGTTAGCTACCCACGTCTGCGCTGAATGCTGAAAGACTAAATGCGCTGCATTGCTTTCCTTAGCAATTGGATCATGGGACTTCCATCGGAGAATATCTCCTCGTTGGACACTCAAATGATAGGGAAGCAAAATATATCATGAGACTAAATAGGAAACAGAAGTTGGTAGAGACAACAAATGGCGTCCCACCATCATGATCCAGCACAGTCACCTGTCATAAATTGATGCAGAGCACGGCGTCACATATTCGTGACACCTGGCAAAAAAAGGCCAGTATTCAGCCTTACGTCCCTTCTTTATGAACATTTTCTATGGCAAAGCATTAAACTTATTAAAAGCTATGGTTAGATGACTTTCCAACCAGAAGAGAGGATTCCTACTCTCCCTGTATTTTAAGGTCATCAAAACCCCCCCACATGGCAATAAAAAAAACCAAAAAACTCTGCTATTTCCTCCTCTTCTCCCAATTGAAAAACCTTCCTGCTTCTTCAGGAATGGCAGGCAAATTTGGTAGGAAAGGTCGCAAATTGCTCTCCATGCTGCTTCATTTCACCTGGATTTCGGACAATGATAAACCGAGGGTGGGGAGGGAAGGAGTTATAATAATAATAATAATAATAAGGGTGTTTTCCAGAAAATATGTAAAATAATTTTAAATAAGTTTTCTTGTGTGTAAAAAAACTATAAATAACGTCGTCACTTTCTCTGTTTTGGGAGAATAATGCACTTACGTCTGGTTTGTGCTCTCACTGGACACCACCGAACACTGATTCTAGGCATGAGCATGGGGGAGACAGAAACAGAGGTTCGGTTTGTGGCGGACCCGTGGAGGACCTGACACAATAGCTAAAGTCCTTCTCAACCGTCTCTCTCTGTTTGTGGTAAAAGTCAAAAAATTTATGGGCTATTCCTCCAACGCACTTGTGCCAACGCAATTCTCCTTGCCGCCTCTCTTTCCATTGGCGGTGCCTTTTGCACGACGACTCACAAGATCCATTTCGTTTTCTTCCATCAACCCCACCTCTTCATCATAACGTTAAGATAATAAAAATGGTGTACCGGGTGGGATTCGCAGACGTCGAGATGATGCTCTTTAAATGCGGTTATGCGAGCATGCGGGCACTTCATGCGGTCACCCACAGGTGACATCTGAGCCACTTAGAGGGGCAGCAAGAGGGATCCAGTGGTTTGAGGTCTTCATGTCTGGTAAGTTGCCTTCCTTGCAGGCACTTTCATTGCTCTGTTATGTGTTGTGGGTCGACCGAAAGTGCTCCCAAATGGTTGGAATGTCTGCCTAGATACATTCTTCTACTACACTTGGTAGCAACGAACTCTTTGGGTCCGCGCCGCTGTGAATAATGGGAGAACGTTCCTGCTTTTACGTGCAAGCATCACAGCCGTTCTCACCCTCGTCTAGGCGTCGCACCAACTCCACCTAAGTGCCATCGAGACACCTCGGCCACATTCGTCAAAGCATCTTTAGCTTAGACCAAATGTCTGATCACGTGTGTGATCTCAACGACTTGACAACTCGCCTTTCTAATCCACTCACATTTCAATGACTTCGGCTGCAACTTTTAATGGACACTGACAAATATAACGAATAGTAATTAATTAAAAAGTAATGAGACATTAACAGAGTCACTTAATAGTATAACAGACAATTAGTAAGATAACTTATTAATCCACTGAAGTTGAATTCGTCCATGCATTGTCTGCACTTGACGACCCTCTTACCGCACATTCCTGACGTGTTGCAACGTGTCGCTCCATGTGACAATGAAGTCCCTCAAGAACGATTCCTGAATAGTCGTGAAAGACATCATTAGGTTTGTGGATGCAAGGCTTCTTCCAAGTTCTAGTCATACAGCTCCGCACACATTTCATCTCCAGGTGTTGTTTTTCGATTGTGACGAGGGCCATGGATGATTTCGACGTTTCAGGATGGAGGAGAAGGTGTGCATCTGATAGTTGCTTCTGAGTGATGTTTGGTCATTTGATTTGACCACTCTCCTTACCATGGGACTTCTACGCTTCACCTGAGGTGATACACTGATATGGTGACGGTTATGAGGGGATTTGATGGCACTGCATTTTACTGAAGGTCTTCCAACGCCCCATTTGAAGTCCATCCTATCTGAAACACGCTTCTGCTGAACAGGTGCTGGAAGGCTGCAAGAAGAAGCCAACTTTCGTGGCGTCTGCGTTGAAACAGAGAAAGTGATTGGCAAGCAAGTGCGGCTTCTATGCCACTGCCGTCGCTGGTAATCGTGGGAAATATCGTCTCCCCGACAATCCAAAGAGACACTTTGTAATGGGCGATGTCGACATCGCTTTAATTTACTCCGCGAATCCCTACTCTGACAGCGACGTTGCAGTTTTAGCCTGTCGAAATACCAAGACAGTGGATCGGTACTGAGCTGGGAGTTGTCGCTGATTGTAGCTGTATCCCACATGTCGAAAGCGGTCTGTGCTGACGTCTGTGGTGCACGTGACCTCCTTTGAACATAGTTTGAAGGATAAAGTGCAGTTTGAACTTTCTGACTTTGCCCAAAGATACACCCTTTGAACTGCGTAGACTTGTCATGCATTGAAGGGTCGGTCTGCATTACCTTGGAGACTCTAAGCCCCCTCCTACCTCCTACTTTTCCATCGGCTGTCCAAGTGCTGACGTCTCGCTGCTGAATGCAAAGTGAATGTGTGTGACAATAGCAGACTGGTTTAGAGGTCGCACGGACATATTTATGCAGGCTCACGTAGGGTGAATCAGGTGCGGTGTTTCTTGATGGTGGTGTATTATTCTCTTCCTTACGCTCCCCATCGTCCGGCCGATCACTGCACTGGATTCCTCTTGAAATTGATGATAATTTTGAAGTCTCGCCATTCAGTGAGTAACTCAGAGGCAGCTGCCTTACTATCACTCTTTGATGCGAAACAGCAGAGCTATACGCATTCGTTCTTTTGACTTCAAAGGGTTGTGATTTCAAATTTTCGTCCCCAGATATACAAACTGTACTTTTTATGGGTCTCGGCTCTTCACTTACCACCGTTTCAATGTCTCCAACACTTCCTGGTCTTCCATTACCCAGCAAATCACCTTGAAAGTGGCTTATTTTCGTCCATAATGGAAGTTCCATGGCAGTGTCGTCTAACTTTCCTGGTGACTTTAATGAAGTTGATTTTTCTTCTTCCTCTTCAGGAAAATTTGGAAGTTGTTTAAAGTATCCGGGTGGGAAGGCTGTCGAAGCAGACTCTACTGTGTGCTCCTCACTTTCACCACCCTGAACCACTGCCAACAACTTTAATCTTGAGGAGGCATCGCGTCTGTCAAATTTAATAGATGAAGATGGTGATACATTCAAGTGAAGGGAGGAGTTGTAAGACCTCTGGAACTCCAAAGTCACCTCTTTATTCGTTGCGCTT
The DNA here is from genome assembly GCA_001870725.1 of Taenia solium. Classification (NCBI taxonomy): domain Eukaryota; kingdom Metazoa; phylum Platyhelminthes; class Cestoda; order Cyclophyllidea; family Taeniidae; genus Taenia; species Taenia solium. Next base: position 119,702 of record MIEF01007461.1, on the reverse strand, counting down.
GCCGCCTTTTCTTTAGCTGTTTCCTTTAGTTTGGGCTCAGTTTTGGCTTTTGCTACACCTTTAGATCTGAGTACTTTCCTGAGAGGATTGAGAGCGGCAACAATGGGTGCGTGAGACTCCTTCCCATCAGTCCTTTTCCTTGTCGGTCGGTGGTGGAAAGAGACAATGGGAGTGGGCGACTGCACCACCGGTCGGCATATGGCTGGTCGTGCGACAAACATATTTCGGCGACATTTGTACTTGAAAACAAGTGCCGGAGTCTCTTCCATACTCCCTCAAGAAAATCACAGCTTTTAGCCGATCATGAGCGGTTTCACCCTCGCGCCAGTCTACTGCCATAATGAAGCGCAATTAGCTGTCACTAATCTAATTATAATTAACGCATCGATCGATCGTGTGAAGCGGGAAAATCAATCGTCTCATCTTTGATTGGCTATACAAGGCCAAAACCTCTACTTGCTAGACAGTCAGACTTTTTAAAATCAGATATCCAGACAAATACAACGGTTTTGATTAATTTAAAGTTAAACTTATTAAAGGATGCAGGTCGATACGAAGTCAAGCAAAGTATTTTTATGGATTGTACCACTCGCTTAAGTATTAATAAGTAGTATTTGCAAATCTACAACACGTTTATGCAACGCCTTGATTGTTTGTTTAACTCTTCATTAAAACTTCGCGCGTACTCAAAGCCCCGTGAGTGAAAATTCACCGGGCTGAGTGCCCTCCGAGTCATGGTGGGAGTCCTCCGGTCCATCGCAACGTCGAAAATGCATATTATACCCAAATATAATGACTTCTTTCGTCCTCAAGTAAGGTTCGGAGTGGTAAACTGGCATGCATCCTCCCCTTGGGATTTTTGCTTCATTCTGTAAAGGAGATAAATGATGACAAAAAAAAAACATTTGGCATCCAATTCTCCAGTGGGAATTGACCTCGACTGCCTGTCTAAGGTCAATCCCTTCAGAAACCAAAACAACACGTGAATAGCCTGAGTTAAAGAACTTTTGCCATTTTCTCATCAGTTTAACTTGAGTGATCACCTTTTGATGCGATTAGTTTCACTTGGCCCCTACAAGCTGATACAAAACACAAGTCACATATTTGTGACGCTATACTCAAGCAATAAAACCCTGACTCTACGTGTATGTGAAGTTCTTATGTTTGGAAAGCCGAAGTCTAAGAACGTGGGGCGTAGGGTGTTCAAGTTTAATAATCTACTCTACAGTCAGAAAGGCCAAGGTTCTCTGATTTGGAAACTGAAACATCATAAGCAATGATTTCCAATCTTATCTACATTTTAGCAAAAAAACACCGAAATTATTACTAAAAAAGACAATTTATTTAGTTTTTAGAGTTTGTTTTAAATCAAAATTAATTGTGGAAGCAAAGGTTAGATTAGCAGTTTAGACAGGATCCTTTCCTTCCACCTTGACGGTTCAAGAAACAAACCTCTTCTGTGTATTCGATTGTCCATCAAAAAGAGGTGATGCTTCCCCCTCATCGAATGTTTGATCCTCGTATACACTGAAGTGGCATCCTCCAACCGCTGTGTATCTCACTCGCCCACTGAATAGCGCGACCTTTGAGACCTCTGAAGCGATTCCATTCAATACATCTGCGTTGACTGGACACATCACTCACGACTGACCGTCCACTTCATGAAGAGTTTGAGGGTGTGAATTGCTTGCAACTACGAGGACTCAGAAGGTGCCTTGTCTGCCGCTTGGTAATGAGATGTTTAAATTTGTTTGGAGTAACGTGCACGAGAATCCAAAACTCATTCTCAAGTATAAGTGTCGCATGACAAACTTTAAATCCAATTTTCGCACTCCGCCACCAACCGATGGAATAGAGGGCCTCTTCGAAGTCCTCTCTCCAACGCATCAATTTACCTCTCCTAGCGGAGCAATGACCGATGGAGAGTTCACGAGTTTTAGGCCTTCAAAATCTTCAATACTCGTCCAAAGTTTCAAAAAAAACGAAAGCTATTACAAAAAGTAGGATTTCGACCCAATTTTATAATTCAAAGGGATAAATGGGGAGGATAGGTCCATAGAGGTTTTCGTTTCATGCCCCTAGAGACAGTAAAATGGTCCTCGAGCTTCAGTGAAGTTAAACTAACCTTAAAGTTCTTGCTTGAGCAGTTGATGGGATGGAGCTTTCCAGATGTGCTGCTTGCCGAACCAGCAAACCAATGGGTGGGCATTTATCTGAGAGCTCTTGTTAACTATGGCGCTGCCTCACACATCAAACGTGGTGTCTCCTGACACCCGTGATGCAAGTGGTAGTTCAACTCTTTAAAACCATTAAAAGTCTGGAAAAATTCCTTCGGACATCACGCAGAACTTGTGAAACCAAAACGCTCGCACACGTCGTCGAACAAATCATCGGAAGAAATTGGGTTTTTAGGAAGGAAAATCATTTTGAGAGATAAATATTTCAAAGAGAGGAGTGCATGCCGCGATGTAAGAGGCAGTAAAGAGGGAATAGGCCATGACAACTTCAATAGAGCAGTTAAGAGATTGAATGGGAAGTCATACTAGTAGTGTATCCTCTTGGCTTGTTTTGTAATCATCTTTGTACGAAGTTGAGAGCCACTTTAAGGCACAGCTTAATTTAATTAAATTTAATTGCACAGAATTAAAACTCAATAATCGATAATCCATTAGCCAAGAGAACGTTTAAAGAGCAACTTAAGGAGTGCGCGTCGTTGGAATTTGACCTCAGTTGCAAAGCTCATTTCTTTTTTTGATAAAAAGATTGAAAACAAATGCTAAATTGTGCTGCCACAAAACGCTCATTGCTTGAGAATTTTTTGACAACTAATTTCTCTCAAAAAGCAACCTGTTACTTGAGATATAGATGAAGTTGTGCTGTGGGAGTGTTGCAGATCTGGGGCTTCGCGAGTGGTCTGACATTCGGTAGCAGTAAAAAAACCTTGAGGTCAAATTCGTGCGATCCTCCGCCCTTTACATGCGGAAGTATGGCTTGTCCACAATAAGCTGCACCGGCATTGCGCCCAATAGGTGCCGGCTTTATTCCTTGATCATAAATTTGCACCTTATTTACCCATAAAGCCGCACCAAACCTCGATGAACAAGCGAGAGTGATGAAGGATTACTTATGGAATTAGTACGAATGGTAAGACTGACAAAAGTGGTGAAAAAGGGAGGAGGAATAAAAGAAGAGTCAAACGATGTTGTCCTCTGTCGACTCGCCCCAATGCGCAGAGGCTGTCGGGGGCGGTGGTTGCGGTGGCAAGGATGATGAGGAGGCGGGAGTGGACGATGGCGGTGGAGGGGGTTGAATGAGCACCGGAAAGCGAGCGAGACCTCCTCCACTCCGTCCCACGCCTGTCTGATGATGGTGATGTGATGGGTGGCAGGTTTGGTGTTGAAGTTGGTAGTATTGGTGTTGGTGTTGATGATGGATGTGGCGGTAGTGCTGGTACGCCTTCCTCCAGGATGGTAACAGACGACAGCGTTGGGAATTATGCAGCGATTGTTGAGGTTGCTGCTGATTACCACCTCGCTGGGGGAATCAGAAAAAACGGAATTAGGCATAGAAAATGTGTTACAGAATAAATTAAAAAACGGTCTGCCCGTCTCTCTATTGGCCGGCTGCCCACGAATGGATTTCGTTCGTAATTAAATGATTGGGTTGTGTCGAAACAATGACATCCGAAATTAGTTGAGAAGCACTTCAACCGCTTTAGTGAATCGGCAAGGTAGTGCCGCAAGGAGAAATTCATACGTCTCAACGCATGAGGTGGCGGAAAGAAGTTGAAGAACGCACCTTGGAGGAGAAGAAAAGAAATTGATGCTCCAGCTCCTCGGCACACATGACTTCGTCCATACCAGGTCCGAGGATGAGGGTCCCGATCCAGGCTCCACCAGCAGCTGCGCCGGAATCGCAGCCCGACACAGGTGCGATTTCAGGCTCGCCTGGAGCAGGCGGTGCCTCTTTCTCGCCTCCACCACCATCAATCACATCCCCTCCTGTCGCCGTTCCCCCTCCCGATGCCGCTGTTGGTCCCGGCACTACGGAGTCGGCCAGCGACTGAAAGGTAAGGTGAGATTTAGCATTTCCTTCCAGTAGAGGGCCCTACTCATCAATGATGAATGAACTATTCTGCTTCTCTACTTACAAAGTACAATTTTAATGTCTAAGATTGTCAAGAGTCAATGATCCAACTGATTACCAGAATTCAAACTCGGTGGCGGACTTTTTGATGCTAGAATGGCTTTAGCGCTAGAGAAAGCAAAGGAGAAGATAACCCATCCTAGTTTAAAGCCTTTCAAGTGCATGCAGTCAGCCAAATGTCACAAAATACTGATCCACTGGAATCAATTTCCTCTCTACTAAGATTAAACGCATTAACTAGAACAATTTCGAGGCTAAATATCTTTGCTAAGTTTGGGATACAGTCTCATTCACGTCGTTTGCATCAAAAGTGGTGAAAATGGAGACGAAATCAAAGCACATCCAAGTTGAGGCGCCACAATTCAGTAGTAGACATTCATGCTGCCTCAGCTCACTAACAATCAGTAGTGGAAGCGACCCCCAAACCGCGTGTTTTAATATTGGAACAGCTTTTACTAAATCTTACGGAGGACTCCGCACAGCTTGAACTTGGACGATCATTGCTAACATAGCCATGGTCAGTCGTTGTGGCAGCAGACGATGACACAGTAGTGATTTGATCGTCAGCAGGAGTAGAGGCGTCAGCTGTTTCACCAACAGTAACGGCGTCGTCGGTAGAGGCATCATTGGTGACCCGATAGGGACTGACTGCAGTTGGATCGGTGACAAATTCAGCCAGTGGTAGTGATTTGGGTTCTTCTGGCACCTGTGCCAGCTCTTCATTTGAAAAGGCGTTGCTCTTCACAAATACTCCTACACCCTCAATTATAATTGCTGCAGCAGAGGGCGCAAATGGGGATGGTGGAGGGGCGCAGCAACGCGGCGGACCGCGCTCCGACTCAGTATCGGTACCACCGATGCTGCCTCCGCACGCAGAAATGCTATGATCATCTGCTCCACTTGCCGCCGAGGACGCGCTGGTAGCTTTAACTAGGAGAGCCACTGCACCTGCTGTAGGCGGCGGTTTGTCTTTGTCAGTGCCGCTTTCTGGTGGCCGCTCACAGCAGCACACCTTTTCACCCTGAAACGTATAAACAAAAAATTAGCACGTCATTGACCTGTCGGATTACCAAAAGCTATCCCACTCACAGAGTGATTTCGACTGCATGCAGACTGATTGGATGCATCGCCCTCCATTCCTCCTCCTCCCCCGTCACCAACAAGTAGGCCAGTGGAGGCGCAGTCGCCAGCGTTTCCTACAGCTGTTGCTGCTGTATTTTGACGCGCCCGATTCGCGGCTTGATGACGAAGACAATAGACACCGAGAAGAAGGACGATAAATACTGCCAGTACGGCTCCAGCCACTGGTCCGACTGGGGAGTTTGTCCACGCCATTAGTCCCGCGCTCACTCCCAACTCTGCTTCACTCCGTTCACCACCACCCAAGTAATGTCTCGCTAACACATATGGAGAGGCGTAGAAATCTTCATCCTCCCGATGCTGCAGTAAGTGTTGTTGTTGTTGCTGTTGATGATAGTAGTGGTAGTAATAGTAGTAGTGATAGAAATGCGCTGCTGCTGTTGCTTGCGAGTCACTCTTCGGGAAAAGGAGATTTCGGTAGTGGTAGTAGCCGTTCGGCGGCGCAAGCGGTGCCCCCAGTGGAGGTAGCTGTGGTGGTGGCGGCGGTAGCGGAGGCGGTGGGAGAGGTGGCACAAGAGCCAATTTATCCTCCAGGAAGCCAAGAGGAGCTATGAACTAAGAGTCAGCTCAGCATGAATGGTAAAAAGGGTACCTCATTCGGTGAATGACTCACGGGAACCACTGCTAGTAGGGAAGGCAGCAGTGGATGTGGAAGAGGTGAGAGAACTGTAGGGTGATGCACCGCCAATGACACCACCAAAACAGACGCCCATGGGAGCGCAGAAACCTCCGCCAGGCAAGGGCTCTGCGTTCGCATCCAGGAGGCAAAACTCACAGCCGATGCTGGCAGTACACTCGGTGGCGTGGCGACCGAGAGCAGCGCAGTCTGTAGGACCAAGAGCAGGTACAAGAGGGCCGCTATCAGGGATAACACTGGATTCGCCCTTCGATGAGGAGACATCGTCAGATGTGGCAGGAGAGGTGGGGGGAGGCAGAAGGATGTTGAGCCACTCGTTTAGTGAGGCAACGGGGACGCGGACGGAGAGGGAGTTCGAGGGTTGGCAGAGCGGAGGAGCGTCAGGAAGTCTCGCTAGCGCCTTCCATGATGCAGCCGCAGCCGCCTTGGTTGTCGGCAGGAGAGGCACCTCAAGCTGCATGATAGTTGAAGGGTTTCAGATAGGGCCTATGAAACTGTCAGTACATAAACTAATTTCCAAGTATTTCCCGATGTGCATAATCTTACTGCACCGTGATTGTAATGGGGAAAGGAAATGGAAGCGGATTAAACCGAAGTTCAGACCCATGTCCCTTAGGACACCTTAATCCTATGCGATTCCAAAAACAAGAATTCAAGACAATTCTGCTTAAATCGGAGCGGGCCCATACGAATTAGTGGTACATTTCGGTTAATTTAATGCAAATCCAAAGTACCTCAAGAATTAACCCTACTCGCATTCAGATGATACGAGTGTAAATTCAGGTAGGTAAAAGCAAAGAAAAAAAGACTCAAGCACAAATTAAAGGTGCGATAATCGGTAATACTAGATAGCTGGATTCTACACCAAAAAGGTACGGCGTCTCACCGAGAGCGCAAGACAACCGGGATGGCTGTCAAGGGGAGAGGTGGTGAAGGTGGAAGTGTTGATGAAGGGAGGACCAGCGACTGTACCGAGGGGGCATTGACAGGGACACTCGCACTCGAGAGGCTCCAGGCGACCACAGTTGAGACAACGACGATCCTTGGTAGAGCAGGCACAGAAGGCGGCGCGCGGACTGCACGAGACGCCACCGCTTGTGGTGGTCGTTTCACCGTTGCGTCGGATCCGCTGATAAGTTTGCGATGCCTCGTGCACCAGCCCCAAGAATAGATTGGTACCGGGGACGAGGGAGAACTGGAAACAAAAATTCAAGCTTCAAGTTGTTTATTTCAAGTTAAATTAAACTAATTAGAATGTTAAAATGGGGGAAGATAACTAAGACTGCCAGAGTGCGGTGAAAAGTAACTAGTTCAAGCTCACCTGGTAACGAGTACAGTGGTCTCCAGGGGCAGAGTTGGTCACCACTCCTTCGTACGAAGTGTTGTATACATAGTAGCGCTCGAGAGTACGCTGTGAGTGCGAAACACAGGCCACCTTGCGCACGAATTCCCCATGATTCAACAGATCAGCGGCCACTAAAGGTTCTCTAACGAATCGCCAAGGATGAATCGGTGGATTTGAGGTAGGTGGATAAAACTACCAAGTTACTGCTCACCTATGACTGATGTGACTGCTTTCGAGTGCCCGATTGATCTGCAGGGGCTCGGCGTAACCAGGGTGTGCGATGAGGTAGCCTCGATCAGTCATAAGGAGACACTTTGTGGAGGCCTGTTCTCCTACAATCTCAGGTTCATTTACCCCCTCTGTCTCCACTTCACCCCCTTCCTCCACTTCTGATTCGCCCCCCTCTGTATCTGCTGCCGAGGGCTCCACCGGCACTACATAGTCGCGGAGGAGGTCTAAAAACGCCCAAGGGACCTTCTGAGGGCTGCTGATTGGGGAGATTTTAACACCAGAGGCTTTAGAGGCGGCTTCTTTCCGCTTCGTCTCCGTCTTTTTGCGCTTCGTCTCCTCCTTTAAGGTTGATCTGTGACGAAGGTAAGGTGGGTCGAAATTGCAGTAACTGGGAAGCCATGTGGAGAGGAGGAGGTTGAAGAGACGGTACGGAACATCCATCGCCATCACTGATTGAACACGATCGGTAGTGGGACTGTGAATACCACTTCGACTGAAAAAAAGAAGAAATGTGCTTAAGAGTCCTATTTCGTGAAAGCTATTGTGTGACGCATTAAAAATTGAATCTCATTTACCTGAACAGAGGTTCACACCTCACTGTCAGATTGATTAATTAGAAAGCAAAAAACAAGCTAAAACAATTAACTTGGACCAACAACAGGTAAATTACTTGTACAGGAGGAGAAGGGAAGGCCAAAACCTACTTGCCCTCGAAGATAGCAAAGGCAATCGTCACAATGTGTCCAGCACCACCATGGTCCAGGTAAGGCTCGGTGAAAACGATGCGGCCGGCATTCTCCACGGCTCGCAGATACCAGGGCCGTGTAGTCGCGTCGAAGCTCTGTGGCATTAAAGTGCCCGGGTACATCAGCATCACACCCGTGTCCGTTGAAACGTATCTGTTTGTTAGTGGAAGGAGAGCAAAGAGATCGTCTCATAGCAAAAGAAGCCCTTTTTTTCATGCACAATTACTCTGGTCTCTACATGCACTCGAGTTATGGAAAGTTGCTTAACAGTATTTATCGTCCTAGTGGGATTTAAGTAGTGAAAACACACAAGAAAGGACAGAGAACAAGTGACAGAGCTTGGCACAGCGCCAAAATAGCAAACGAATCCATCGGATGAGTGATTTATTCAGATTTGTTAGGCTGAAAAGTGCAGGCTATCAGCAAAGAAAACTTTTTTTAAAAACAATGCTACTCTTGTGAGAGGGGTCACCGCCTCGACAATGAAGCAAGGACCACCTTTCAAGATGCTATGACAAAAAAAGTAGAGCAAATGAGCTTTTGTAGATCGTAACGTTGAATACTCCATAGGAAACAGGATACTTATGTACCGTCGAATAATGTGCTTGTCGAAAGTGCTAACCCCGCTGGCAGCAGCGCCGCGCTGACGCCAGAATTTCCCAATTCGTTCCACCACAGCGACAGCTGTGCGAGCGTCAGGTGCGGAGGAAGTGGCGGAGGTGCCGGTGGAGGGAGAGACGCGGAGGCCAGGGTTGGAGATGAGAGCGGTCTGATCAGTGAGGTAGGCGACGAGATGTCGCACTTCCTCCGCACTCTCACCCCTCCCCTCCTCAGTCCCTCCCCCAGCGGCCGACGAGACTGAATACGAAGCAAGATGCTCGAAGGGACGCATGAAGGTACGCGGTGGCAGGTACACAGTGGTTGAGCCTTTGGCATAAGAAAAATCGGCAATAGATGTGTGCGGCTGTGTGTTTTCTATCGTATATCTGGACCACTTCCTGAAGTTCTCATTAGTAAGACTGACCGTCGTTGTCAGGCTAGCAGGCACACTAAGGATGTCTGGGCACCTATTAAGATTTATATGGATGAAGATGCAGACGCAGTATGATTGGTCAAAATGATTAATAAAATGGGAGTTATGCTAGGATATTAAAATGTCTGGGTTGTGCGATGGCCGATTTGCCTTTGGGAAGTGCGTGTTGATGAACAGAGGTAGGATAGGGACTCACTGAATGTAGCAAGTTGGCGAAGGTAGAGACAAGCCTGGTCGCGTTTGAATAAGTCCAGGCGATGGTACCACGAATCAAAAGGTGGAGCTGTATGATTAAAAGGCAAAGCTGTAATTACAATGTCCAAGTCACCACTAGATAAAATGGATATAGGTGAATTGGCCACTCGACTTCCGGAAGAGGTAAACTGTGAGATTAAGGACATGAACGAGTGTTATATCAGGTCACCAACAACTTATAATATACTAAAGTGCTGAAGTGATCCAGCATTTAACAATTCAGCTAACGTGAGTTCGCTGCTTGGTAAAGCGACAGACCAGTCATGCATGAAACTTACTGATTTCAACAAGCTGACGAGGCGGTGAAACATTCAGTTGCTGCATAGATCGCATCACGAGAACAAACTGTGTGTCGGGGTCAGTGATGCGACGCCACCGATATGTGATCTTGACTCGTTTTATCCGGTCACTGTCGAGAGGAGGCGATTGGCTGACAGAGGAAAGTAGACTTCCAACTCGCTCCGACCACACGCCTGTGGTCTTGATCCTTGAAAAGGACTCAGAATCCTAAGAGGAGGAAAGAAGGAAGATAAAAAGATCCCTCTCGATTATTTGATTGCATATTAAAAGAGGTTGGGATGAATTGTTTACCCAGTAGGCACTCTTTCGGCAACACAGATACAGTCAATGAGAAGTCACTTTATCTGACGATCAAGGCTATGTGTGAGTTTATTAGTCATATCAAATTACGGTGCTAGCAACTCACAATCTCTACGATGAAGTCCACAGTCCCATTGACCTCGCCACGCAGAATGCGCGGCAGGATGAGATTATCAAATCCAGGTGTCCGCTCCAGGTATCGCACATCAACATGGAGGAGAGGTTCCTGGAAGGCGGAAGAACGCTGGAAGGCCTCCTCTGTGGATGCAACTGTAGAGAAAGATCGTCGAGATGTTGCAGCGGAAGAGACGGAGGCAGGGATGGAGGGTGTGGTGAGGAGATCCCGAAGCCCTCCCGGATGATAGACACTCAGGCCGGAGAAGGCGTCGAGGAGGAAAACAAAACTGGAGACAGGGCTCCCACCATAGTGAACGACCTGGTCCAGGAGGTCTGCCACGTGGAGATCCACCCCCATGACACCAAGAAATGTGTCCTATGAAATGGCGAGAAGTAAGGAGGAATAATTAGAAATTCGAGTAAATGTTTTTGAGGTGTTTTAAGTGAAAACATTAAAGGCAATCAAGAGAAGGTTCGAAATCTAGCAGCCATGACCGATCGACACAATCTTGTACGCAGTGGCACCGATAAGTCGGTCACATTTGGGATCAATTGACCAACTTTCCAAAAAGGGTTCCTACTTACACCATCGTAGAAGGCCTGACTAATGCTCATAACAAGTCCTTTGCCTTCCAAATCCTCGTAAGGGAGAGAAAAGTAGAGCTTCGGTGACGCAACACCAATAGGAGTGGTGATGTTGGTGGTACGCGGATCCCTTTCCAGTGCCTTTCGTCCACTTCGGTTCAGCCAGACTTCATAGAAGCGACCCACCGTCTCAGCCAGATCGGCAGTGCGGTTGATTGTGTAGAAATGTCCCGGACGCACATCCGAAGGTCGATACTGCTCCGGATTTGAATGGGCATTCCATCTGGAGCAGAAAACGAAACACTACTTGTAATTTTACCAACAGCATTTTTAACGTTACATTTATGCGAGAAATCTTGAAAGGCAGAGTGATGTGAGAATTTCAACTTTTATTTTGGCACCCCGTAACTGCTAAAATAACCAATAAAAATGCCAATTAAAACCGACCGAGTCATTCGTCACAATTGTGACCATGTGCCATACTTTCTTCCCTCGAACCTCCCCGAATAGCCTTGTTAAACCAAAAATAATGTTGCATCCCATGACGGCCCAACCCATGATTGACGGTCCAAATGTTGAATAAATGAGCGCCGACTGGTCACAAACTGCCCTGTTTAAGTATTTTAATTAAGAATGCTTCTGACATTCTCAAAATCGGTCCTCAGAGCGATGTTGCGAAGACTTGTGCGCCTAACACCAGCAAAGGGAGTAAAATGGGACGCTGAAACCTAGTGAAAAAAAGATGACAAAGAGGGTGTGTAACTCGGACGCATGCGCGCCTATGCGAGTTTTTGTGTCAGGCATTCGAGGGCGAAATTCAGTCGATGCATGATTCACCATTCCCTCGCTCTCTCTCTCCCTCTTACCCTTCTTTCAGAAACCAGGCGCCTTGTGCACATGCTTGTACACGATGAGGAGTGCAACCGACAATATGGGTGTAGGGCCGCTTGAAGTTTTGGAACCACGCTTTGGATAAACGCACCTACTAGTTGGACGGCGGATAGTATTTTTTAACTGATGCGGCGCCAGTGACAAACCCTCTTTTTCACTAACCGTCATTTTCAAAAGCACTGGCAACATAGACATAGAAGGCGACACAAACGCTTTTGATTTAAAATTGCCTAGTCATCGCATTGCCCAATGGCATTAGAGGAAACGAGTGAAGAGCAGAGTGGAAGCTCACCGCTTTGCAAGATCGCTCATAAAGGTCTTCTCAAAGAGCACAATGGCACTCTTCTCCTCTACGGGCATATAGGTGTTGATGACCACGCGATTGCCAAGACGCGCCTGTTGCTCTGTCACCTGTTGCAACGTGGCGTTCTGCTCCTGCAGATCGTCCAGACTGCCGCGACTGATGTAGGCGATCATCATATTGTCTGTAGAGGAACAAGATATCTCGTGTAGAGTTCTTATAGTAGTCGAATATAAATTACTACAATCGCTGTCCTTGGTGTAAGTGCGACTACGCTGTTCATGCTACCATCCTCCAACATCGCAATAAACTTGCGTTTGGACTGTAGCACCAGATTTTCTCACAAGTCTGAAAGCAGCTTTATTAAAGGCGAACGCAAAAATTGGATACTGGTAACAGAGACAGCAATATTTGGAAAGCCCTAGGCCAAAAATCCTCAGCCGAAATTAAAGTCAACTGTTAGCATAAGGTGAATCCTGTTTGATGTAAAAACAGGTTCAATAGTGGAATAGGATAGCTTGTTAGTAAAGTAAAAAAAAAATCAAAGCTAGTTATGACAAATCAAAGAAAACAGAAAAGCACGATTAGAATGGCGCTCCAAGGAACCATTACGGCCCAGATTGAGTAACTATTTACCTACCCGTGAGTGTCCAAATGACTAAAGCGTGGAATCCAAAACGGCGTTTCGAAATGAGTTGATTGACTCCTGACGCTACCATGAAGATCTAATCTTCTTCATTCATTGAGGACTTACCGGTAGGTGAGCCAAATCCAGCGACCTCTGGAATGTCATGCTTTTGCGCTTCAACAGCATCATGAAGAATTCTGAAAGCCTCCAACAGAGCCCGAGTGTGATTCGTCTTGGAGACACCGGAGCCCCGCAGACCGTAGATGTGTTCAGCAAGAAACTGAGGAGGCAATGATAACACCGAACTAATGACCTTTTCAGCCCTGCTTGGGAGATACTAAGACAGGTTCTCGACCAACCAAGATACACTCTGCAATATTATCCAATCTTTTTAGCCTGGACGCATCAGACCTGCCTTTCTGCTTCCTGTGGCTGACTAGAGTCCGAAGACAAGTGGATAAAAGCCAGAAATTTTGAAAACTCAATGTGAATTTGTTAGTCAATTCATAATCAAATGAGGAGTTGCTAACTGGCATACTTTAACTAATCGAAATGAATTTACAGGAACGGGAATACTAAACACAGCGCCATCTGGGCGTTCAGAAGGGTTGGAGGCCTCATTGCTCATTGAGGATAAAAAAATATGACCAAAAGTACGTGCAAAGACTCTGTTAAAAGCCCCAGGTATTTTTTAATGTGCTCGTCAAACGCTACCTTGACCAGGGAGAAGCTTTCAAGATCCCCGAAGTGGTAAAATGAGGACAAAATTAGCTTCCTTGCGGGGGTTCATTGATTCCGTAGTGAACGTTCGGCTAAAGTTAGAATCGGACTGTCATAAACTGACCAATCAGAATAAATTTTTAATAAAAGCGATGAATAAACACACCACCAAATCTGGAGACTTTGAAAGACCACAATAGATAAAGCCCAAAGGCATGGAACTGAAATTTCAGGCATGACTGTGACAGAAAAGCAATAGTGAGTGTTAGCGATTGTCTGTAATTCTTCGTTGGCCATCCAGAGCCTTAAAATCTGCGATTGAGTCCCTCCAAGGCTATGAGTAATTGCAGCCGCAGAGAGAGTACAAAAAGTGTTTTAAAGCACGGTCAAGCATTGACAAAGATTTGGCATCCCATGCTGCGACAACCTCTCGATAACATTGTTTCAAAAGAGGAGAAAAACCACTGCTGCAGAGAGTGGTACATACACACCAGTTTGGTTTCGTGAGTGGCAGGGAGCAAGTGAATAGCGGTGGTGTTGGAAGCTGTACCGACGGTAGCGACACGGGCGGTGTCGGAGGCAAGGACGAGCGCCACTCGATCCTTTTCGCTGAGCGATGCAAGCAGTAGACGGGCTACGCGTTGGACCAGCAACATCCGTGTTTTGCTCACCTCGCTCTGATCAAGCACCAGCACCAGCCATATCGGTTGTGCCACCACTGAACGCACGAAAACGTCGCTGGTTGGAACAGGGCAGTAGAAGTGAAAGAAAATGATGGTTAAGAATCTGATGAGATGCATCCTACTGCTACCGATGATCTGTACTGTACCGCAAGAATCCGTACTCATCAAGATTTACATTATGGGGTTTAATATCCCACAAGGGAGATCAGAGACGTCTAAATAGATGCACTTCACGTTGGTAAATTCATAAGGACAGACATCGTCCTATCCAGAAATGGTAGCCCATGGTAGGCAAACACAGAACCAACAACAGACCGAAAACACTAACTTATACATTAAAAAAGGCAATTTTCCTCGTGAATCATTTTCTCGTTTAAAAATTTCCCATATTTTAATTCGAGTCGTGCCTGATAACGGCGCATTCATAGACCACAGTTTACACCAGTCACCGCCAACAACCAATACCCTCACCGATGCCTTAGCTGGTGCACTGATTGACAATCATATAGAGCAGTGAGCAGCGAAGGCAGTAGATGTCTCCTAGCTCTCTGCTTCACTTCCACCGCCGACCGTCCCCAGTTCCACAAAGTCGGCGACGATGACTGCATCACCGGTGACGGTGGTGGTGGCGGTGGTGCCACGGCTGCAGCAGCGGCGACGGCGGCAGCAGCCGCAGCGACAGCCAACGACTTAACCAGGGCTGAAGTGACGGTGGCAGCACGAAAGTTGTGCGCGGGAAACTCTGTGTGGAGACCGGCGTCAGTAATGAAGTAGAGCCACTTCACATTGGGCCAGTACTCCAACTGGCGACGGAAGCGCTGGGTCAAGTTATGGCCCGGATTAAATGCTGCCACAGGCAGGTTAAAAGGAATGAGGTCACAGCACTTCCGACGAGACACGCGTGCGCCGTACAGCGCCTCGTAACTGAATGGACGAGGGAAAACAGCGCAAATGCGCGGTTAGTTGTATGCATTGCATTTCTTGCTCATTAGAGGTCGATTACATCATTAGGGTACGTAACTAAGCCCATCGCAGTTGAGTAAATGCTTCAGTTATGATGGACACAAATGCGAAATCCCAAATCTCTTGAATTACGTTGAAATAGCCGCAAGGAAAAACAATAGCTGAACTAAGGATCCATGAATCCGACATTACATTTGTGAAGCCATTTATGAAGACTGTCAGTAGTTGTAAGAAAAATTAGTTTGCAAATATGATAGAGGAGTTCGAATTTTCGGAAGAATGACACACCGTAAGTCACGTTCAGAAAGATTGCAACAGTCAAATCGGGGCGAGATCTGAGACTTTTTATGTTCTCTGTGAAGTTGGATCACTAAGGCCTGTGGATTGGAGACCAGGTGACCGTAATGACGCAGGCGAAGGGAGAGTTGATCAACAAGCTAAAAATATGACAATAATCCATTAACGTTAAATAAAAGATGATAGCAGAAATTCTGCAAAAGACTTTGATCTACCGAATCAAGGTCCCACTTGGCAGAGTTTTCGGGCTTCGGCTCGTACTCCAGCCGATCAAAGGCCGCCTGCATTGTCATTGTACCAAGTTCGTCGCGAGCCAATTTGGAAAATTCGTTCGCCAATACAGAAGCGAAAGAGACAACTTCAGTACCACTTTCCCCCTGCATTTGTTAAAAAAATCGGTTAGTTGACATCATTCGTCACAACTTAGTCAACCAGATACGACAATACTGATCGAAAACTTTCCTTTTTTAGTAAAAAACAGAGAGTTCATTCTCGAAATTGCAGCATACAGGGTGTAAAGGATGCGAGCCACTCTAACTAAGGTTTCCATGGTTTACAGGGGCACAAAGACTACCAAACAATCAGGCAAATCAAAGTAACCGGTGCAGCATTGCACCTTGATGAAACATTGAAAAAGTAATGATGCAATAAAAGCCACCAACATGAAACAAATTCAAATACATCCCATTTTCACCTGAATCGACCCATAATAGTTCTCTATATCAAACCGTTGGAGCAAAAATGCCAGCTTATGGCAGGGTCAATCGATATTTCGCGCCCGAAAATCAATAAGGCTCATAGGAATAATCAAGCACACGGCATACCCTATTAGCCGAATGTCCCAACGAACCATAGATCCAGGATTCAGCGTAATAATTGCAACTGAATATCACCCAGAGCACTACCATTAACACGACTTTATGATTGGCCATCATTAAAAAGAAAGTTAAGACGCATCAACTGATGTCAACAGGCTGCTACATGGGTAATTGGCAGGCAGCTAACCGCCACCGCTTCCGGACATCACAGCGCACCCCAAATGTTAATTGGCTAAGCAAGTTTATTTCATTGTATATTAGCGTCCGTCGCTGGAACAAACAAACCAAGGTCATTAAGACTCTGTTAAGATTAGAAAATGAATACTGCCTTAATCATCCTTGCTAAGGTATATTCGACTGATTGTTTTGTCACTATTATTATAAAACATTACAAAAAGCGCATAATAATTAGTGGTTTCAGCAGAATTGATTGAGTAAGCAGCTGACAATGTCAAGTGGTACCAAAACAAATTACAGATTAATTTTTAAAACGGTTTGCTCATGCTGAGTTTTCTGCATAAACTCCTTTGAGCATCTTTGTTCTTTATTGATATTTTTGGACTCACCCTGTGGGATAAGCCAGTATGATCTGCGATACGCATCCAAAATAATACCATTTGGCCTACTTGCCAAGTTCACAACTTCCTTTTTTTGAATACGCATTCCGACCTGATGACATTTGGCCCATCTGTCCCATCCATAGGACCCACAATGAGTCTATAATTCTTTGTTTGGACCGCTGGTTTCAGACTTGGGTGGCCATATTTTACTAGTCGGTTGGCTGGCCTTTGGGCCAAGCGAGTGGCACTCAGCCTCTCCGTTTCTGGGATAGATGTACTCTGCTCTAGTGCTATGTCTTCTCTTACCTTCAAGGAAGTCTCGGGACACTACATCGGTGGCAGCGGAAAGTGGACCTGACTTTGGTGGATTTTATCCTGCTCCGTACCACTTGTGGCACAATTTGGCGGTGTGAAAGAAGCGCGTGTGCTACGGATGGGAGAATCTCTGACATCCCATAATAGAGGGGCTGAGATCAACGTCCGTCTTCGGCATCTCCCCTGCCCTCGTGTTCTGCAAGAAAGCTATTAACAACTGGGGCGACAATAGCCGTGGGCTCCAAGTCCAGTTGAACTGTTAAGAGAGATCAGCGACGTTGTTATCAAGCATCCTCTATATGCTCTCTCTCATGTTCTTGGGCAACTCGCCTCCCTTTGCCGATATGCGTATCTACAGATGTAGAATGTGCAGGACTCCATTCAACAGCATCGTCTTGTGTTTTGCACACTTGGGTCGCGCGCATCCCGTTCCTATGAGGTCCGATCGCTCCATTTGCATCGAGTTCTACGATACCTTCGGGTTTCTCCCACGGCATCAAAAAAATCTGGAATCACAATATGTGTTGTGTATCTCAATCCATTCATAAACTTGGATTCGTACCCCCACCTTTCGTTGGGACAAGTTATCGTGAGAGAGGAGGACTAAGGAATACGTATTTGCTGCACTGAGTGCTACGCGGAATTGATGGCACTACAAGAACACATGCGCTCGAATCTTGATGGCTGGGACGGTTAGCTCGTGGGTGCTTCTCACAGCACTGATTACGTGATGGCTGACACGGGAGGCTGACCAAGGAGAGCGTCGGGGACAACGCTAGAAAGAAGAGGGGAGCTGTGTAGTACTTTGTTTGTTTGGACCGCTGGTTTTGGACTTGGGTAGCCATGTTGTACTAGTCGGTTGGCTGGCCTCTGGGCCATGCCAGCAGCCCCCAACCCCTCCGTTTCCAGAATACATGTTCTGTCCAAGTACTATCCCTTCATTTACCTTAAAGGAAGTCCCGGGACGCTACAGAGTCTTCTAATTGTGGAAGTTGGTTTGTTTTGGGCGCACTAGAAGTCCGGCAAGTCACAAACACGATAGAAAGCAAGTTTGCCAAGAATTGAGCCGGCAGCTGTGACCCCCAGAGGTTGTATTACAGAAAAGGACTTATCTGGCGTCGACTTGATCACCCGCGTGTCTAGACACAGTTAACCAAACCGCTGAAGCATTACACGGAAGCCTAAGGCCCGCGAGATTTAGCCATAGCACTCTGGCACTGCCCTGGAGACGGGAGAAAACACAATCTCTAGGCGGGACTTTTGGCGTCAGCATATGAAGAGACCTTAGAGGCTATTGGCATGGTCCAAAGCTCTGCTCGTCCGGCACGGTTACAGGGAACGGGGCCTCAAGCGGGCTGTTACCAAGACCAAGAGCTCAGTAACTATTTAATGCATCAATAGTGCAAAACTTGTATCCGTTGGTGTGAATGAAACAAATGACATCAACGTGTTTTATTACGTTAAAAAGGGTATTAGCATTAATACAGCAGCAAAAATGAAGTTCGTCCTGACTTGATCCGTGGCATTGCATCCGTCTCTGTCTTGGCAGTAGCAGACCTCGTGATAGACACCTTGATCATCAAACCAATAGCGACAGCCTTTTGCCGCTCCTGTAAATGAAATCACATTCTTCCTAAGTGGCCATAAGTGGTATTGTTAAGGAGGCGTAGACATTCCACCACTTTACCGTCACTTTAGCCGTGTCATCGGTTCATCAGGGATTACTTATGCCGGAAAGAGAGGTCTACCTACCGTAGTCGGTCCTTGCAGCACAGCGTCTAGTAATTTTGATCCAGCTGAACCAACCCGTGCTCTCCTGGTAGATCTTGATGCAAAAGGTGCCCGGAACACGCGCTTGAAAACTGCCGCAGTCCACCAATGCGTTCAGTCGTGGCTCAAATCGATGACTCGCTGGACATGTGTCATCCTCGTTACTATCGCATTGGTAGCACAGAATGCTGCAGCCTAAAAGATAAGGCGACATCAAACTTAGCTAATGGTTGTTTAAAAGGAGAACTGCAAAAGCAACCATCCTGTTTAAAAAGAGCTGTTCAGTGTGCCGCTAGTTCCATTCGCTTCCCGAGCCGGACCAGGGTCTGTCGAAATCAATGTAGGGAGCCTGTGTTATCTATGAAGCTATTCCATATCAGAGTAGTCTCTCGCGCGCTTTTGCTTTTCTTCAAGCTGCACATCAAGGTGAAAAGAACGGCGTTCAGCCGGTTACGGAGTAGTACGAGTGGAAGTTACACGTCGGAAAAGCCAAGCAAGCGCAGGTACACGAGCACGAGACAACTCAGATGCAAACAAGAAAAGCTTCTCCTGGAGAATCCATGGCTAGCAAAGTAGTAGATGGAAAGCTATATTAACAGAGTACCCCAACATCAGTACCGCACTTTAAGGCGAGCAGATACAAAGCTCTGCTTCATTTCCCGAGCAGTTATAATCACCACAATCACATAGGAAATAGAATAGGAAGGTGGGAGCTAAGACAAGTAAAAAACAGACGACGATTACCTCCAAGAACAAAATGCCTGTTTGATTAATCCTGTGAAGAAGATCCTGCATAAAATGCGTGAGGAAAATTTGGTGACACTAGTACCTCAGACAATTGCGAGGCTAGGCTCCATGAATTTCTCCGTATTGGAAGAAACCGCATTTGGCAAAAATTATTATAAATGCTACTAAACGCTTATTTCCAGAGTTTAACTTTTAGAGAGGACCCAAATCATGGTCCCGGAGCACTCCGGGCCTGATACGTTGTCCCCGTAAAAAAAATAAATAGTTGACCCAAAAAAGCATATTTTCACCTGAATGATTATTTGCTTACGGCTAATAGCATGCAGCCACAGCGCCAACGTAACCGCCCATGTTCCACACAAAACTTATTCCTTCTCTTCTGCAAACACCGGCAAAAATAATACACTCTGCATTAGACTGGTGGTAGCAGAAAAGCTGTTGAACGAGTGCCTGAATGCTATTCACATCATGGATGGAATAAACATCGCGAATGGGAACCACATTCATCCGATCACTTGACACAAAACGCGGCGTTCCTATAGGACAGCAAAGTAGTATTGGCAATTCTTTTCGACCGCCTTTGACTTTAGCTCACAAAAATCACAAAAGTGACATTAGCTAAACCCTTCTGACAGATTTGTGTTGAATGACGAAACAAATTTAAACTTTCCCAACAAGTAGGCTTATTCACCTCCATAGGGTTCTTCGAAGGGGTTCGGCGAATTCGATTAAGTTCTAATGGAAATTTCGTGAGCGCCAAAGCAAGCATCACTGGGTGCTATATAGCAGGAGGCTTAACGCGAGCTCACACCCCCAGTGGAAGCCACTGTTATAAGAAATAAGTTGGCGAAGGATTACAAAGTTAGAGGTTCGCCATATCATCCCTCGCCAGGTAGTCTTTGCCATCCCGACTGGAAAAAAAATGCAGTGGAATGGAATGAACCAAGCCTTCTAGAGTAAACGAATGGCTCAGTTGCTGACCAGTTTGCCGAAATTCCTTGTTAATGAGGTCTCATCCAGTCTAAGACGGATACGCAAGGAATTTTCTCACTTAAATCTGACGAACAAAATTTGTGCTAAGAGGGTCGAATCATCGTGCAACGCACTTGGAAACGCAACCGTGCAAGCAAGCGCGACCAACGACGTAGACTGAATTCGAGAGTATGTATAGAATACAAAAACTATGTTCGCATTGAACCCACAGGGAGCACATGATGTATAACGTACCTTTGTGAATGAGAAGAGTCAGTAGGGCCAACGAAACCAATAGAGATCGCATTCCAGGTGAAGTACCACTACCGCTACTGCCACCCAGTTGATCATACTGGCCTCAATGTGGCAATGTAGGTTTGTTTACTACCGACGAACCTTTAAAGTCATTGGTCCACCTCGTCATTGTTTGGCGGACGGCTTATTGGTGTCCTGTCCTAAGCCCGGATTGGTACTTCAATGGAGTTCCCCTTAGTTGAAAGAACTCGGAATTCTTCCTCTTTCGCATATAGCACCACAATTGGAAAGAACTCGGGATTCATTAAATTTATTACAGTGTGAAGATTTAACTTTCCAACCCAAGCCTGTTATGGAAGCACAGCTGAGCTGGAAGGCTCTACAAAGAGTTATGCGCCTGGTAAGCTGAAAGAACATATGCTTCCACGGGACCCCTTTGTACCTTGCTGACCTTCCTCACATACCTCTTTTTGGCGTCAGGGCGTGACTTGGATGACAATGCCATCGAGCTCGGTGAGGCACCTGTGGTCATGTCATCGACTGTTTTATCCCGGGTACAACCACTCGCCATCCTATGAAGACTCACAACACCTCCGAGAGGTAGCTAAACCGTCGATGTTATTGCTGGTTCTGCCTTAATTACTAACACAAGGGCCAAACCAAGGTAAGAACCAAAGAATAACCATCCAAGATAACCGAAATTGATCCCCAGAGGCAATGCAACCTCGTAAGCAATCCTTATGTCCACTTTAAGTCCATCTTACCGAGAAGCCTAGGTAACATTTGGTGCCCATTCTGTTACGAACGAAATTATCCCCACTTCAACTCACTTTGTACTCCAAAGTACCTCAATCGCACCGCGCCTATCCCAGCCGTACATTGGTGACTTGGCGCGTTCGTCGTAGAGTCGGTGCCGAGACTCAGACCGCATTCCCACCAGGTCGATTACTATTTATCATTACTGACCTAAATAAGTGAAATTGTAATGCACCACATCAACGTAAGGTTACCCAGATTGCCATGACTTCAGCATTCGTGACACATCAATACAGGTATCGATGGGTTAGCTTGGTGGATCCGAACTTCATGCCCCAGGAAATGCACAAAGCGGCAGGATTTAAGAGTGAAAGATGACGCTTAACGAAGCTTTATGCAATGTAGAAGGACAGAGACGGATGGAAGGGAAAGTATAAACACAGTGCCTTCAGGGGATGGTGGCCAGGTAATCCTTTATCTCGGAGGGCTGCAGGACACGAAAACCCTTCTCATTGCACACAGCGATCTCGATGTTGTTCTCTGTCATCTGGCCCTCAAAACTCTCCTTCAATGTAAGAATGGCTGCGTGCACCGCATCTTCCAACTCCAGTTTATCGTTGTACCTGGTCAGAATAAAAGAAAAAAAAACGCAAACTAGGTCCCAATCCAACTAAATGAAAAAAGCTACATAAATTTGCACCCCACCATGAGAGGAAAAAACCGATCACATAAGGACAGAACACGGTAGCTGAATGTCTCCACAATCAAACCACAAAAGTAAATAAAAGTTTACTTTTTACTGATAAAACCTGTTTCGTTTAATCCCCAGACATCAGAGAAAATTTCGCCAAGTTCTCTCAAAACAAACAGAGGAACGTAAAATACCACCCAATTTCAAGCCCACAAGGTTATTTTTTTATTGGCTTGGTGCAAAACGATGAGTATGAATGACACATTTAAAGCATTTCTGACTAATAAAATAGGAGATTCCAACCTACCGCTTCTCGAGGAAGTTTTTGCCATTCAATGAGTTTTTACCCAGCGCAGTGGCTTTCCATGGAAAGTAAGTGCCCTAAGCAGAAAAAAACACAAACTTGAACACAAAACTAAACAGGTTGAGATAAGATTCTGTTGGACACAGAGCAGACAAAAAAGCCCGTAGATTTGAATCTTCACAATTATTTCGTTCAAAAAACTTCTAACAGCTAAACTCACAGAAGGATCACATTGATAGAGGTAGGCTCGATTGGAATTGTAGTCCCAACCAGCAATAAGCAGAGACACGCCAAATGGTCGTACACCTCTACAAAGTCGTAATTGCATAGACGTAAAGCATAGGTTAATATACCCACCATTAGGAACTTAAAGAACTTAAGCTGCATTAGTCGCACGTTAGAGAGGAGGACTGTGTATGCTTCGCTGCAAGAAGTCTGTGAACTACGCACATCTGAACAGTGGCAAATACAATGCTCTAAAAAGTTATAGTCGTAAAATATATGGATTGGTCGTTGACTAAGAATAAAAATAGCATACCCAGACTGAGTGTACTCCTGCATGACAGCGGCGATGCGCGTAACTAATTGCTCAGGAGAAATGGACTCATCATAGGCCAGCTGATAAGCCTGCGCGGATTTACGAGCTTGTTTGACAAGAACTCTGTAATCTGGCGACAAGCCACTGTACACCATCCCCACCGATTTAGTCACAGGTTCAATGCGGGAAATTGAGGATTCATCAATCAACTCGGAATTGAACTTCTTTTCTACTGCCAACACAACACCGTTAGAAGCACGGATCCCAACGGATGGAGCGCCACATTCAGCGGCCTTCAAAGCATATTCTATTTGAAGTAATTTTCCAGATGGACTAAAAATGAGACAAATGGATATGAAACTCACCTGAATGTCGTTAGGGAAAAGCTGTATCGCTCAGTCATGACTAATCCAGCGGGTCGTGAGAAGCTAGCCTCAAAGACCGCGGTTACCACTACACAAAATCAAACAACGTAAGTCAACCATGGAAAGGCAGCACTGCTGGTATGTTTAATCATGTTGTGCAGTTCCGTTATGGATTTTAGCGCGAATCAAGATACTCTAATGAAATAATTTACTATCCAACGCAAATATAAATCTTCAGGTTCCCACTGTTTAACATATGTACTCTATTCCAGCAACTTAATGTATTAATGTAGCCATATATTATACAGTTATGTAGCAACTTTCATTTTTTTAAGCCATGGAGGAAAATCGAGTGAGTCAGATGAAAAACGCTGTTGTTGCAATGCTCATTTTCCATTTCGACCTGAAAGGAAACGATCCCGAAGCCTAAGGTGCCTAGAACCGGGAATAAAACAAACAATTAAATTATTAGAGGCTGCAATGGTGCCTGAGGCTTCATCACTGCTCTTCTGCTCGTCAGCATGTCCTCCGAGTTGCACTGGTGGCAGCTCAAATCTATTGTCGTCACCAGTTTTTTAACATTCCACTCCATGCAATTCTCAAGGCATCACTAGACTAAAATTCATGAGTTGCAGGTTTTCGCTTTAGGCAAAAGGATAATTTGTAACTGCATTTCAAACATGTAAATTCTTTTTTATCAACAGAAAATACGTGTAATTGCTCTGTCCCTCAGGCCCGATCACGAATATTGAAAAGATGGGCCCCATATTTGTTTGAAAGTTCTTACATGTAAAATAAATTATCACACTCGTGTGTTCTATAAGGTTCCACAAACAAAAGGTTGGATTTCATTTGCCCAATGTGTAAGGGTTTCATTTTTATTTAACCATAAAACTCGATATCACTTGAAAGGAGAGATAATGCGTGGCAGGGGCTTTTGATTACTCCCCACCCTACCTTTATTTTTAATTGCTTTGTCCAAGGGTTTTAATGCCACATCGGGTATCACGCACGCCATCCCATTCATTAGTCGTCAGCGGTCACCACATTCTCATTTGGTTGCGCCGCTACTGCTATGCTGTACCTCCATACCCCAACGCAGACCATCTTCAGCGTTTGCAGCGGAGTGCCCCTGGCCATCCTCGGTGTAGGGGCCAATTGCTTCAACCTCTACCTCTTCCACCAAGACAATGTTACCTCTATAGCCACCCGTCTCCTCCTCGTCAGCGTCTCTATCTCAGAAACCATTTTCCTTGCCCTTAGTGCTATCTATTGCACTGCTAAGATATGTCACTTCAAAAATTTTGCCCATATGCTCTGTTCTGCCCTCCTCTTCTACCTCCTCAACGTCCTCGAATTGGTTCGTAACTGGCTCCTCGTCCTCCTAGGCATAGAACGCCTTCTCCATTTCGAGTTCAGGCTTATTTGGTCACGCAAAACTGTCGCTCTTGCTGTCGCTTTGATTACCGGATTCGCTTGTCTCGTTCGCCTCCCCAGTCTGATCTACAACCTACACGATGAGGTAAAGGCAATATCCTTAAACCTTGTTCGAAATGCTTACATGAGTCACCTTGTGGTAGATTGCGTTCTCCTAGCTCTTCTACCTGAGTGTATCATGATTTTTACGTCTGTGGCGACTGCAGTGTTTGTGAAGCGGTGGAGCCGGGAGCGGAGCAAGATATGCAGCAATGAGCCTGTTAAACAGGCATGTGTTTTGCGAATTTTGAAGAAGATTTTGATGAAATTTTTCTTTCTATCTTTGCCTACGGTGCCGACGACGATTTTGACATTATGTTTGGCCTGTTCAGACAAACGGTTAACTCGGGGCATGTGGGCACTGTTGGATGGACTGGCGGCGCTGACGAATTTTTGCTCTCTCCTTAATTCTGTCATGGATTTTTTTATCTATGTAGGACACTCACCGAGATATCGGGGCATCCTGGCAGAGACGCTCAGCACAAACCGTCTAGCTAAGGTGCTTCGGTGTGAGAGGCGTTGAAAGATGGAACAGTTGTTTGGAGATTAAAGTGGCTTATAATTACAATGATTAAGTGCTTTTTGAATTGGGTTCAATTCATTGTGAATATTGCGCTTTAAGGAAGCCGGTCGGTATTCTTGTGACTGGCTGGGGTAAAATGGCAATGATTAAGGTAGAGAGATTGGGGGCGACTTCCCTCTAAGCAACGTGATCAAGCCATGTCGGTCGAGTTCACTTATGCTAGTATAGCCTTTCCTTCCAAGAGGTCTTACATTTATTGCCCTCCTATGCTAACTTCTCGTCTACGGCTCTTTCCTTCCCCCTCTCCAGGCGAAAGAAGGGAACACTGGGGCGGAATATGTATTGCCGACGTACAGTCGGCCTGGAGGCTACCAAGATAGCCAGGAGGCCATACTGCCTAACAAAGACACACTAGTGGAGCTGCTAAGTGGTTTCTTTGCCAAAACTGAGAGGTTTACCAACAATTAGAGCACTACACCAGGAGTGTTATCCACTAGAGCATTACTGGGAAGCTGAGGTCACTTGTATGCTCTGTGAAGATGGCTCAACTGATCCTATGAGAAGAACGACAGCATTAACCTACCATCCTGAAGTATTTTAGGGCCGAACTATAGACAGGCTGACCTAACATAACCCAAACTTGGGACTAACCTCATCCTACCAAAGTCTCTTGTTTTCTGCACCACAATGAGGGCAATAAGGTCCACTCAAAGTTTCTTTCCCTTTTCCGTGTAGAGACTATGATCAAGGAATACATTATGCTTATCTATTAAATGTCCTTTCGCACAACGAACTTCTTTAAGCCTCCGTGTTCAGCTTTTTAACCAGGGCGTGGCTTGGATTGCCTTCTATTAGTGCAGAAGAATGAAGGGGAAGTGGGTGGAAGGGGCTCTGGCCCATAAAAGAAGCAATCACTCGAGTTGGTTCGCTGCACACCCGTCACCACAAAGCCACTTAATCTGGTTGCCTTTGGAAGAGGAGATTACGGAAAGCCTGTGATTTTAGCCACTAATTCTTGAAAAGGGTCATGCGATTACAGCTTTCGAGTAATTCTTTGGAGCTCCACTTTCATTATACGAGGGGAAATCGAATGGGAACCGGTGGTTTTTGAATTAAATGGGAAGTGCTTCTTAGTGACCTGCAGAGTACTATAACATGAGAGTCCGCAGCCTAATTGGACCCTGATCTCCAAACGATGGGGCTTCTCACTTCGGTAGAATGGAGGTGGAGGGGCGCCTAGCCGACTTTTACTTATTACCTTTACCCTGCGAACGGGAGTGCACAAGTTGGCTTAATAGGCGCATACTAGTCGATTCCACACTTCAGATGTCTATAATCTGTCAGTTGTGAGGCTGTTATCCTGTAGATGAACAAGACATTATGTCTCTATTTATATCTAGCGAATCATTTTGCATTTGGCGTTTGCGAAAAAATGTGAGCATTTGAGGTTGCAATTGATCTAAAAGACATCTCCCCGGCCAGATTATAAGGCTCTCCCTACCACCATACAACATTGATTAATAGGCCAGAATTTCTGGAAACCTCCATTAATAATTGTTTAATGTGACTATTTTGTAAGTCATAGGAACTAATAACTCATCATTGGCAAGCAATTTATCAGACTTCTGCACACTTTCTGCCTCCGACCATCTCCTTTGCTCCCTCCACTTTGATTGGTTGCTTTCAAGGACGTCCGAAAGCGTGGTTATTGATTCGCTACCATGTGGCACGAGTTCATGAAAGTGGGAAAAAGAGAACTTTTTGAAGTTGAGGGCCGCTAGACATAAAATAAATTTGCATGCTCGTCTGAACAATGACATGCTGTCGACACAATAACAAAGCTGCCTACGTCTACGCCAGTCTCCCAATTGTCCGAGGAAATGGAGGCGCGTAAGTAAGGCAGTGGTGACACTCCTGCCAAGCGCTGTCTACGATGAGCACCATATTATTGTTGAATATTACGTATGTCTGGTTATTTAGGCGCCTCGCTATTACTCTGATAGACGGGAATGAGGATGATGATGCGAGCAGAAATTTGCCTCTTCCAAGAAGTGTGAAACGGCAGCGGAAGGATGGCAAACCAGCCGAGGTGAAGTTGCTTCCAACTCGACCCAAATTTGGTGATGTTCCAATCACCGAGGATCGCGGTGTGTGTTTATTCTGTCCTTTTAAAATCTGCTTAGGAGAAAGTTGATGTTTTCAAAATGCATTTTGGTTTGGTAAATATCCACCGAGCCCCCACCGTTGCACGTAACCAACATTGTAGAGGTCATCTTCATTATAAAGTACACTTTTTAACCTTTTTGACAGCTTTATATAACTTACAGTGTGCTTATTTGGTGTTTAAAATGCATGTCTTGTCTCTTTTCTCGCAAATACCATCGTGGCTCTGAGTTCTGTTGCCTTGGGGCATTTGGGATCTAACTTGTGCATTACGGGGTGAGCGCTATAATCAGCTTTCTTCGTTAAATTTCTCTTGTGGTGTAAAAGAAACATCTCCACTTTCGTATTAGTGTTGCTCCACCCCCTTCAGCAAATACTTTGCTATCTTCTCTCTATTAATGCGGCATGGTGACTGCCACCGCCCCTCAACCTTGTCGATTATGATAGAAGTAGAATGTTCCTGTAACTCCTCTGTTCTGAAAACTGTTGATAGTGTTCTTAAATAGAATCTCCTCAAGTAAGACTAATACACTCCTTTGCCACGTATTTGTCACACAAAATAAGATATTTTGAAGAGAAATTTAAAACCGCTCCCTGTTGCTACAGTGGTGGAGGCAAATGGGAGGATATCCATCCACACGCAGACTGGTCTCTACCTGTTTGAAATCTCGGATGTCATCGAAACCGATGACTATGGCACCCAGACGGAGCAATTTATTGACAGACCAATCACACCATTGATTGAAGTCGCCAAGACTGGAATTGATTTCGCCATCCAGACCGAACATTGGGAGGTAAGCTATCCGTCAACAGATCCTCATGGAGTTGACAACATGATTTACGTCTCAGATAATCTATAAAGTCACTAATTTGAGGCTTGCCATAAATGGCTTACAATTCCAGTCCAGTTTTCAATGGATAAGCATAACTTGGAGCCGTGTTTTAGCTCTTTGACTTCAACATTGAAGTGGTACCCATACTGGAAGTGCTGCTGAATAGGACTATGGAGCAATCGTTAATGGAGGTGATGGAAGAGGAGGAGTTAGCCGAGATTCGCGCCAAGCAGGCTGTCTTCGAAGAAGTGCGGGATGCTGAGCTTGAGGAAGTTGAGCGATTGGAGGAGCTTAATCGACGCAGAAGGTTAGTGCGTATCACCGCATCCATTTTAGCTACCTTAAATCCAGCCATCCATCACTTCACGCCCGATCTTTTGCATCCATTTATCCATCTTAAATTTCTTTACCTTCAATCCACCAATCACTGCTATTTTGTGCGTAGAGAGGAGCAGAAGCGAAGGCGGCAACAGGCTGAGTACGCGGCGATGATGAGGCGTCAGACAGCGGAGAAGATAGCTGCGCGCAGTTTCGTCAGGGCCTACTTAGAACCTCTTTTGCTCAACACCTTCGAGATGCTCACAGCGCGTGGCTTCTTCTACGATGACGTCCGACTGGGTGAGTGGAACTCCTTAGTCAAAATCCGGAACGAATAAAGTGCTTATATGGAAGATTGCACAGCCATTCGCCCTTTAAATTCCCGATGCTACTGTTCAAGCAGTTCTACAGTCTGACTAGACATCTACATTTTCTAACTCTCTCGCCTCTTTTCCCCAGAACTTGAGGTTAATTTCATCGATAGCGCCGTGGAGAAGGCAGTGAACCTGCACACCCTCGAGTTACGAGGCCGAATCACTGTTGATGGAATCATTAGAGAGGTGAGTTCTTGGTCAATGCTTGTCAAAGCTGCTGTTTAGTACCATCCTCCACGGTAGGACAGAGCCACTAGGAGTTCCAGCTATTATGACGAATCTCACCTTCACTTGCATTCGTAAATCTCCCTCACTGACAAACACTGTGATGCAATTCGTCCATTCACCGATGCCAATACTTTTGTCCCCCAGGCAGTCAATCAGCGGTACAAAGCGTACCGAGAGTTAGGTCGTGAAGTCATGACTGAGGCGATGATGAAAAAGGTGGTGCCGGCACTAGGCATCCGCGTTTCTGGAGACTTCATTGATAAGATGATTGAAGTTACTATTGGCCAAATGGAGGTATTTGCGACGGCATGGAAGCGCGTGCTGAACAACGTGGCCAGTGATATTATGGAAGCGATTGTGGATGAGGCCGTGAGGAATGTGACAGCGCGAGTGGAGGGGACGAATGCTGAGAGGTTGAGTCAAGTAGATGGGAGCCAAGTGCGCTGCTTACCCATTCTTATTTAATTGCTACAAGGTTCACATATCCATATTTAGCTTTATGTGCCATTGCGGGATTCCTTAACCCACAGCTATTAAATGCATTATTCATTTCCTTAACCGTTGTAGGAATAGCGGAACCATTGGATGAATACGTTCGACGAAACGAATTGACAGCTTCGGCAAGCAAATATACTTTAGCAAATACATTCACCTTTATATGCTCTAAGTAACTTTTGCCGAGAATATGAAAGACGAAAACTTTACACGGGCTAAAAATATTATTAGTTACTACTGTAGATCAAGTCACAATTCAAAACACCACTATTATTTAATAGGCAGAGGTTACCCAAAAGTAGTAGCTGCAACTACAAAGTAACATAATCAATAAATCTTTTGGGTTCGAAGCATAACATTGAGGACTGATTTGTGGTTTTATACTGCCCAAGTGAGTTATGCATCCTCTATCAACGCTGGGACAATAAAAATTTTGATTTGCGCAACTTCTGAACCTGCTATATTCCTGAGCATAGTTGTGCAATTCTGCTTTGAAAGAGACATGAGAGAATAAAATGCATAACCCCGAGAAGATTGGAAGTCGATTGACACGGGCTAAGAGTCGCGGTGGCAAAATGCCATCTGTACTCATATAACAAGGGTACAGATAAGCGGAACATTAATTTAGCATATAAGTACGCATTTGTATACTTATATACTTGTATATATGTTTGTGTATACCCTAACCCTAACCCTAACCCCAAATTCGGGAATAGGCTTAAAGTAAAATAATCATGCTCAGGTGTAAGAGTGTTTAGGTATAGTCAAAACTCAAGTTGATTTGTTAATCGTTTGGCATTCAAATCATAATAAACTAGCCTAACAGCAATTCCAAGCACACAATTTAGCCGAGAGTTTCAAGGGCATCATTAGTAATGTATATAATTAAAGCGTTTGGCAAATCTTTCTGCCTAGTAAAAAGTTATAAGAATTTAGAACTTATCAAATGCAAATTATCTCTCTTTATTAAGACATCGCGCTCCTTATAGGTTGTGTCTCAGTAAGGTTCTTTATCTTACTCGATTATCAAGAAAACAAGGAGAGGCGCGGGGTTCGTAATTTGCTTTGTGCAGCGTACGATGAGGGCGTTGGGGGAGTGGATAAGTTCAATTTTGGGTGAATCTGTTGCATATATTGATGAAAATTGCTTGCTCAAAGTGTTAAACAAGTGGTAGGATTGTATTATATTTATACTGAATGTCAGCTCACCATGTCTGTCTCCCTCAAGTTCATCAACCGAGAAAATACAAAATTTTCTCAATGGTTTGTTATCATGACGCATATAAGTATGGTCCTCTAGAAGTTTATAGTTTTCCAGTCCATGAAATTGTATGCTGGGATAGGTTATTTGATGACTGTACAGAATGTGAACTCGTGAGTCCAATACGCTTGTAAACGATTGACACTTCTAGGTTGCTTTTTTAATAATTGTTGGAGGAATGCAAACACAATCGGCTAACTATTTTGTCGATGCCGCCCTCGCTCTTGATGATGATGTCCAATTCGCGATCTACGCTATAATTCAGGGCCCTATGACTCAAATAGCTAACGAATCGCAAATAAGCCGAGAGGACATACTTAAGGTTCTTCAGCTAACGGATCCTAAAGTGGAACATCACGACCCTTTGTCTGGTGCTGAACAGGTATTTAAGTCCACGCCTTACTTGTGTTTGTTAGCAAGGTAGTATCGTAATTTTTGTTTCCTGTCTGTGTCGTTTTTAGGCAACCCCTGTAAAAAATGCTGTGACGCCCGATCACGGAAATGGGGTGAATGCCGACGATAAAGATATGCGGTCATTTACTACAAGCACGCCTGTTTCTCGTCACAAACAAGTGGGTAGATCCTCTCATTTCGGTGCCACGGTCTCTGATAGCATGGGTCCCCTTATTATTTTTACGTCAAAACACTACAGTGTCTTGTTTTTCTGCTCTAGGATGAGTCAAAAAGAAGTCCTTCAAGGCCCACTACATTGGAGGTATCTGAAAGCGTCCAGTTGATGCCGCCACCGTCACTTCCGCCACCACAGCGTCAGCGCACAGTTTCAAATACTGATAATGGAGTACAACCCCCAATGTCACCTCTGACCCCCCTTAAAAATCTCGTCGAGTCTCCGCATTGGAGCATCAAGGTAATGCAATACAATGTTTTCACTACTTACTGCGGGTGATTTGGCCTCTTTCTTAGTTCTATGCGTAGGGTTTGATTTGCTGCTTTTTTCACTAGTCACTTAAGCGAACAATTGCTACTGGTTGTCGGTCGTTATCGCGTTTTTGTACCTTTCCAGGTGTTTTTAACGTGAAGTACAATCACACGTAGACATTCCTTCTGCGCGCATTAACAAAGGTCATCTTAAATATTTTTGGGTTGGTGACTCACTACTAGTCTTGATTTTTAATCGGCGTGGTTTGCGGAATCGACTTCTTTCAAATGGTAGAAATTCTCGTCCTTCATCACGAAATTTGCGTGTGTGCTGAACTAGGCAATTGCGTGTACTGATGATGCGGACGGATTTCGTAACTTGCTTAAAATCTCCCTAGCGCGTTAAGCGAGGCCTAGGATTGCATGTCTTCTCTTTTCAGCCGATCACTATTTTTTCTCCTCAGCAGCCTCCCGACGAAAATGGCTCCACGAATAAGGTAATACCACACTAGCAGCGTAGCCTTCTGCGAAATCACCCTTGGCACCTCCTTCCTCTCTCCCCTTCATTCCCACTTCCGCACAATAACATTGCTGGTCACGCCTTCTTAACTGCCCTCCCCTTTTAGGCGCATGATTTTTTTAACGCATGTCTTACAGCTTGTTGCCTTGGGTTTGAGGACCTAGAGTACTCATTGCCTTGCTCACCTGTGAATTCACGGAAGGCCCTGTGTTGCCATATTTTTTGAACTTCGATTTCCGTTGTGCCTGCTGCATGCACCTCAACATGATCCCACTAAGACTTGACTATTCGTTTCCTGTTTGCTAAGCGTTACTTTAAGGCAATTCTCTTGCCTTATTTTCTTGTAGAATTGACTTCAGAGCTTCTTGCCTTGGTTCTTTCTCGTGCACTCACCACGCATTAGTTTCTATTTGAGCCAAAGCTCCTAGATGCTCAAAACCAACTGACGGTAGCTCTGTTAATGTAAACTGACTTTTGGAACTATTATCAGTGGCAAGAATTACCAAGCTACCATGACGAAATGTTCTTTTACAGCAAACCTTTCGCTTAGCGTTCGTCAACCTCTTCTGACTCTCGTATGTTCTTACCTGTCTCTATCCTATTGACATTGGTTGCGAAATCGGGTTGAATAGTTCTAGCTGCCCACTATTGAAGTGGAAATTTACAAGAATCTCTTGAAGCCTAATTTTTAAAGGTAAATTTGTTTGCCTCTTCGCATTCCGAGCAACTGTCTGGGTGGCTGCTTTTCTAAAAATAGGAACCTCTCGGCGACGTATCATATTAACAGACGTTCTACTACTGCGGCTTTTGCACAGGCTCACATGCACTCCTTTGCCAAAAGGCTTCCTGTCCAACTTAATCCTGTTGAAATACAAATTGGGTTTAAATGAGAAGCTCATTTCTTATAATCAAAAGCATTTATATCGCGAGTTGGTGCAATGTATGAATCGGTTCATGAACTCTATCGCTTGTACCACCAGGCATGCACTAAGGTCGGAAAACCAATCCAGTTTCGCTTAGGAAGTGTCAGTTGTGCAACGATTTCATCCCATTGCTCTTCCATTTTTGGTTTGAAGCTATTTCAGCTGATTTTTCTCAGCCACCTCATTCCAAGAGCGCATTCAAACGTTTCGCTTTAGATTTGTATCAAATTCTTGTTGATTGTCTGATTTGTGTATCCGTTTGGCTTGGCGTCTCTTCTCAACTCCTGGGAGAGTGGACGTCTTTGTTCTTCTAGGTTGCTCCGATTTGTCTTGTAAACTGTATTCCCGCTTCCTCCCACTGGTGAATGATTTACGTCTGCCGCCGTATGCGAGAAATGATAGTTTTATTTTTGCGATATGCGGTTCTGCGCTAGACGTGGAATAGTGTTGAAAACGCCATTTTTGAATTGAAAATAAATTCTTTCTCTCACTCGATGGTGGCAATGATAAGCTTTCCTCTCTGTCGACTTTCGAGTTCTGTGAACCCACGTTTTTACCACATTATTGAAAGTGTATGCCGACCGATTCTTGCTTATAATCGGAATGGTTTCCCTGCCTATATCCTCCCTTACATAATTAGCCCCTCATTTGAATTGTTACTGTGAATAAGTGGCAGTCCTACCATGTTTTAAAGCGGACTCAGCGCCCGGGAGGCCTGCAAGGCATTTCCAAAACTCGACCATTTTTCTAAAAACTCTCTTTGGTGGAACATTGTCACTTCATCATCCTGCACTCTTTCGTTATAACCCGGTAGTTCCTGCTTTGTGGTAATGATCAAAGTTTAATCGGGAGTTTCACTTGTAATTGCTTGATGGCGTACAATGGCGGTCCATTGGGTTGTGAATCGTGATGCTTAAATTCACCCTCGCGCTAGATTTTCTCATTTACCCAATCTATCAACCATCGCTCTAGGCTCGCCACTGTCATTTTAAACGGCATTTTTATTGGCTGTTTCTGTATTGCTGAAATAGGTATGACGACCACTGGCTTGTGCACATCTGTCTTGTCCTAACTTATCCCCTCCTTTTACTCAGATAACTACCTATCTCTTTCTTGGTAATGATAATTTTTCTTCCCTCTGTATGGCACCAGCAATATGATTCGGGTAGCTTGAGTCCTTAATCCCTCCTTTCTGATTTGGAAAATGATTCACCCTTTCCCTAGTTTGGCACCCCAATCCCATCGCAAAAGCGATTTGCATACCCCCTAGTATCCCTGTCCTCCCACATACCAAACTGTACTTCACTACAAATAGATGCGTCTCCATGAAGCGGAGCAGCGAGTGCGCACGTTGGAGCTGGAGCTGGGTCGATTGGAAGCGGAGCGGGAGGACGCGGAGGCGGTGTCGGGAGAGCTAAGGCAACAGCTGTCTGACAGCCTCAAACGTGCCCAATCAGCCGAGGCGGAAGTCGTTCGACTGCGTCGAGAGGTCCTCCAATTGCGTGACCAACGGGACGAACTGGTTGAGGCCAAGGCGGAGTTGGTCCTGCAGGCGGAACGTGTCAAAACGTGAGTTTGTGACCTTTCTACTTTTTTTTGAATCTATATCGTTGCCTTTTGATGCCTTTTCTGTGTCCACTATCTTGTTTGCATGTTAGTTTCTCCTTTCTCACTGTCGAGATCGGTTTATTTCTGGCATGCTTCTTTTTAATGTATCGTATGGCTTTTTCCAGATTAGCGTCTTGTAGAAATATTTGACTTAGCACTAGTTTCTGAACCTTTTACTCTCAAGTTTTAACACCTGCCTTCGCATATTTGCTCCCTCCTTTGAGAGATCATAGTGGGATCTGTTTTTTTTCTAATTGTGTTAAATGGCTCGTTTTAGGTTTTCCGTGTGGTAAATGGTCTGGACAAAGTATAAAATTTTCCCGACTGTCTGTTCCGTTAATTCAACGTATTGTTTCTATCCAATGGTGAGCTAACTCCTAAATCGTCTTGGCAGCACATCGATTCGCTGCCATTACCGGACTACATTCCAATAAATACGGATCCATAGGCTGCGTGCTGCCTTTGAAGTATTTATTTATGTCTAAATAACGTTTTTCCACCTCTGTCACTTCTTCGAATCACCCAGTGCCATGAAAATGGG
Organism: Taenia solium; assembly: GCA_001870725.1. Classification (NCBI taxonomy): domain Eukaryota; kingdom Metazoa; phylum Platyhelminthes; class Cestoda; order Cyclophyllidea; family Taeniidae; genus Taenia; species Taenia solium. The sequence goes on along the minus strand of MIEF01007461.1, from coordinate 84,151 downwards.
TGGTGAATCACGACATGATTTCACATGAAGCGTGTATGCTACGTATTGGGTAGAACCTGGGAGGGAAATGAGTTCTTTCCTCGTTTTGATAAATGTTTGGTCCGTAAATTGACATGGTGTTTCTTGACCACCGCTTTTTAATAGTCTGTTGTTACCTTGAAATGCTCATCCAATCTTGGGAGTAAAGGTTTGACTTCTTATTGAACCGCTTTAGATACACTTGGGCTTCATAACGATCATGGCTTTAGGATCTGTGCTTCCGTCGCTTTTATTTCTTTTTCCGGAACTGGGGACCGTTGAGACATCGGTCCTCTGCTTTCGTCATTGCACACTTGGGTTTACATGCACGAGGTACTTTCTAGTACTGTCATTACAACCGTTCACTGTCATTATTCTTTAACTCCTTTCTGCAGGTTGGAAGAACGGCTGACAGAGTCTCAGGCCTCCGTGTCGCGTGTTCGGGAGTTGGAAGGTACCGTGAAGGAATTCGAGCGTCAGCTAGGCGACAGAGACTCCAGGGTACTGTTTGCTGGTTATTTTCGTTTCATGTATCCGCTCACTTCCCTGCTTCTGCGCAGTAAACTACCTAGGCAATTCGTCTTTTTTAGAGCATGTGGGCGATACACAATTGGCTTAGAGCCCTCTAAACGCAGACGAAATAGAGTAGATCTGAATGAGGTTCTCCCGCTTATTGGAGCCATAGAGGACGTAGTATGCTAATTAACCGAAGTTCAAGTGGTGAAATGCCTGTTGTCCCCACAGTGAACCAAGTCAGCTAGTAGCGAAAAGGTCGACGAATTTGCCATGTGCATCCGCCTCTGCTGGAACTCATCCTGAATTTCCTCTATCTTTCAGTCTATTTCTGTAGTTCATCCGACATGTTGATCATTTTCGAGGATAAAACACCCTGCCGGCGCGCAGTTTATCAAACCTTTGACGAGCGCGCTCTGCGTTCCTTAAACATACACTTCGTTTGTTGATGTTTGGGGCTGCTACCTGTGCTGCACTGCAGTTATCGAATGAGCGCATTGTTAATACAAAGTATGGCGGCGATCATGGGTCAAAAATTGCGTTCGAGGTTGTCAACTCAGTTCAATTCCCCTCATTTTTTTGGTGTTTTTAGGTTTCCCTAGTGTAACACTCGCTCCGGCCTAGCTTTCGGAAGTGCCTTTTACCGACACTGTAGTACCTTTACTGGCTAATTAGCTTCTCAACAGCAGGAGCTAGAGTGCGCTTTTTAAGAGGGGACACTTGAATTTCTAAATGTTCCCTTTTTAAGCGAATAAGTGTTCCATTTCGAGCCTTACGATCCGCATTCAGCGTTAAAGCGCTGAAATTGTTATTGCAAATGTAGCGTTTGAGTTGCCTTCTGAATGCAGTGTAGGGCATGTCTGACATGGACATAGCTCCGTACTACTGGCATAGTAGCCTAGAGAAAGCTTAGAACGGCAATCGAATGCTGTAGGTTTGAACGATCCTTTTTTTCAAGCACATGTCTTCTCCCTCTTAGATAACGTTGCTGCTGCAGAAGTTGAGTGAAATGAAGAACCGCGAGATGGTTAACGTTGAGGTGGAGACGCTGCGCCTTCGTTTGAAGGATGCCGAGGCTCGGGTACATACAGGTTGATCTCCTCTCTCCCTCCCCTCTGTACTACTCTTTCATCTCGTCTCTATTGTCTTCAGCTAGCCGAAGAGCTGCGAGATCGTGAGGCGCTGGAACGTGACGTGCGCAGCCAACAGACGGTGGTACAGCAGATGCAAATCGATCGACGCATCGCAGAGAAGCGCTCGCGTAGCCAGCAGCAGCATCAACACCTCGAGAGCATGCAACATTTTGGCGATGGGGGAAGTACGTGTTTGCCTCATTCCACGCATACGTGGCAACTTAGCTGCCTGTGTATTACTTCTTAATGTTCCCCGTGTGTGTCCGTGTACCTTAGCCATCTTAATTTTGATGTGCCGATCCCGATCCGTTTGGGTAGTTAACCTTGCATTGTCATCAATCAAGCTATATCGTTCCATCGCCTGCAATGCGCTGTTTCAGCTTTGCGTGTGGCATAGTTTTACGACTTTCTCGTCCGTATACGACATTAGCAGCGTAATTGAGAAAGTCGACCTCCTCTGGAGCGGTGATACTAATTAAGTAGTTCGTTTTGACCTTACTCTCCGTTCAACCTCTTTGACCTGCTGGAGAGTCCTGATTTTTGTGCCTATCGAGTGAAGGTGCCTTCCACCTCACCAACTTTTAGCTAATCGAAAACTTCTTGCCCACGAGACTGTAACGTCTGTTTCTCGGATTATTATCCTTTGGCGAGGCCTTACTCTTTTATGAATTTCGATTACAAAAGAATTCGTTGTGTTCTGGGGTCTTCTTGCCCTTTGAATTACTTCATCTTTTGCCGTAATTGAAAATGCAAGAAATTTAGGAATGTCAGTGCATGGATAAGTAGGTATTCTTGCTTTTCGATGGAAAAATTACAAATTTTATAGTTTTGTATCAGTTTTTGTCAAACTTTTGTTGAACGTTTGTTTTTTCACACAAAATACCAACAGAAACTAACAACTTAAAGTGTGGGACTGCCAGGGGTTAACGGGCGCCAGTAATTTTTTTCCCACCACATTGAACAACCCCGCAATTTATTAGAATCCCTGCTTCGTGCTCTTCGACTACTGTGCAAATCTACGAACATGAAATCCCGTTCAAAGTCAGCGAATGCCCTTTTGGCACTATTAATTTGTGCACTTCCTGGTCAAGCAAATGGGGAAAGTCGCATAACTTCACTTCCTTACTCTTACAACCACAATCCCTCCGTTAATGTCGGCAGTAATGGGCAAGTTGGCTGGTCGTAGGGTCGTATTTGTTTAGGTGGCAAGGTGGGAGGGAGTGGAAATATGCCAATCAATAAGTGAGTGTGACCCCATCCAATGTGTCCGGTTGAGGGTCTGATAACCAGTCCCCCTCCTCCCCATCTACTTTGCAGTGTTCACACTACTGTCTAGCTAAGCGGTAGACAGCTGTTGGTTCCTGCTGTTAGCATGCTATTAATATCTAAATTTGGTGATGTCTAGGCCTTTGTCTGTGTCGTCAAGCTCGAACGCGTTTCTCGCTAGTCCTTTGCCAATTCATTTATTCCCTCGTCATTTGTACACTCGCGCATGTTTTCACTCTCCGACGTGAGTCATTTGTGCGCTCGGGGACCTTTCACCGGCTCTTTTGGCTGAGTTCTGACGGTTTCTTGAATCGCTAGTCCACCTATGTCATGACTCCGGATGTCCTGGGTTTAGCACATCTCAGAGATGACTTATTGTCACGTACCGTCTTTCCTTCCGACTGTGGATTTCCGGGTCTGGCGTAAACCTTCGTCTATTATTAATCCCTCGGTAAAAAGTAGTGGCATTTTTATCGTCGCTTTGCATTTTTTTTTCCACCTTCGTGACGGTTGAGGTCAACCGTAAGTAGGGAAGTTTTACAGCCTAAAGCTCTAAATCCCTACCCCCACCAGTAGCTTTAAAATTTGACCTTAGTGTGGCGCTTTACCTCATTACGTCAGTGCTTCACCAAGGTTTTTGGTGAGGTAATTGACGGAAGCTAAATTTCCCAGTGCCATTCGTGCACTTCCAACTTTATCACCCTGATTGAGAACATGGATGCATCAAGTAACTGATGGAGCACTTTCTGTACCTTCTTAATGTGTTTCTCATTCCAAAGTGGGTATCCTTCTCCGTGATCTCAACATTTTATTACGCAGACCACCGGAGGTGAGGACCATAAAAGTTGTCACCCTAATTCGGAGAATAAGTACTCAGTAACAGGTGCTTTGTTAAAGCTGTAAGATTTTAACTGGTGTTGTCGAAATTTGATCCAGGCGGAGCACTGCTTCAAGGCTCTTGATCTGCAATGAATAATGTTTTCTGTTTCAAGGACCGCATGCTACCTTCCTTTTACTTTTTGATTTGCAGAGCCTCGTTGACCTACCATACGTAATTAAATGCATGAACTTTTGACATTATTTAAAGCTCTGGACTATTAATCATCTAGTCATTGGTTAATACTAGCTCTCCTCAATGTTATCATTACTACTTTCAGCAAATGTGAGTGCCCGTTGTAAAATGTTTTCGTCGTCCGTCGAGTAGGAAGAAAAACTATTCATTTTCCATGCACTGGTTATTACTGTCAATTACTCACTTGTGTGGCCGGCTGTGAAGTAAAGGGGGTTGTGACCGGAAGCTCGGACACCCTGTTAAGTCTATTAAGGCAGCTGCCGATTTGCCCTAAAAGCGCCCAACTTTGAGGTTTAACTGCATCTGTTGACATTAAAATGTGACCTCACCGGACAGCACCAATGGCTTTGGAAGTTCGAATTCACGTCTGATTGCCTTTCTGTTTGTACCTTTAAGGATAGGTTGTCATCGGGTTTAGCGTTGCGGGCATCGCTACCTCTAAGTATTAATGTAGACTACAGCTACGTCTATATTTCCCGTTAAGAATCGTGAAAACATCTATCATCTTTGTCTCAGAGGTGTCAGACCAACTGTTTTCCATCTTGTGACGCAAGAATGCGCCCCCGATGTAGACGTATGCGTAACGTCTCTACTGGCAGATTAGTGTCAGGTACAATTGCGAGTTTAAGGCGGAATCATATTGACATCGTTCGCTGTCCATCCACCCAAAAATCCATCACCTTACGCAAATCTTACCGGTAATGAAAGATAAGGCTCTTCCTGGGGTGTGGTTATGCAGTACATAGTTTCGCAGCATCCCTAAGGCAACGGACACTAAATTAATGCTTCTTCATTGTGAAAAAAAGCATTGCACACTGCAGTTTTCTGTATTCTTTGCACGGTTTTTTGGTTGAACCAGGTAGCTGGTAAACCATCGATGCAGTATCGAAGTTGCATAGCAAAAGTAAAGCGGCGCTATTTTTTCCGCAGTCTGTCTAGCTGCATGATGGTATCCAGATTCGTGTTCCGAGTTTTTTTTTTATAAACAAACTTGCGCACTTTTTTCTTCCATTTCGTTTATGTTCCACAGAAGTGAGCTCGCCGAATGTGATAGAAGTTGTGCCTTAACTTCGAAAGTCACCCGAGACTTGAGTTATCTCTTCTTTCGGCGATTTTGCATGCTTCTTGTCCTATCTGTCTTCACTTGGACTTCCAAACCAAAGCGTAACGATTGTTTTATTAATGAGTATGGCGCCTAAATTTTCCATCCATAGGTTAGGTTATTTTGAAATCGAATTATCATTCTGCTGGGAACTTCTAGAATTGAGGGAGTTTTCAACATTGACGCTCTATGAGTTGGCTTCGTTCGTCAGCGGAACCAATTCCTTCCTCCAAGTATGCGACCGAGGTGTGGTTGCGCACGTGTGCATGCGTGTCTAATTATGCAATAATATGTCTGTCTCGTTGCTGGGTGACTAAGCTCCTGAAAAAAAAAGGGCGTCTTCAAGTTTTTTTTGACATTTTAGTAATGGGGACCATGCTTGACTGGCCACGTTCGCCTGTTTGGAGGTTACTTCCCCTCTGATTTCCATCCATTTCTTCCCTTTTTGTTGCACTGTGAGTCACCAAAACATCTGTCTGCTTAAATTTAGATGGAGGTGGATTGTAGTGGCGTTACAAGCACGCTGGTCCGTTTACTTCGGTTTTGAGACACTTTTTTTTCGTCTACACCACTTCTAACCTATCTGAGAGCGTTGAATGGGAATCTTCTTCTACCCACCCAAACTTTATCTGGAAGGATGAATCGTTGAGGCGTCTTTCGTGTGGTCATATAGTAGACGGTTTTGTTCTAAACTGATGCCCAAATCGAACAATGATGGGGCGAATTCGAGTGGTATTCCGACGGTTTAACTTTTTCCTTTTCAGTAACCTATACAATTTTCATTTTAATTCGCTTCCACGTGGTTCCCCTTGATTGCTGTCTCCTTTACAACACTGGAGTTTCCTGCTTCTGATAGCCTCCTGAGTGAGGCTCAGTTACTGGATTACTCAATCTTCTTACACTCACTGTCAAGTTCTATGTACTTTCTCTCATATGGCTGATATTCAAGACGCGCATGTGCTTGCCTATCCTCGCAGCACCGCCTTTATTGTAGTCCATTATTTCTTCATCTTTCATCACTCTTCTTTTAACACGCCGTCAGTCATCCGCCTCTCTCCGGCACCACTTTGGGAGGCGGTTTCGACACATGGTTTGAAGGGCGTGTGTGTGTACTACGAAGTGTCAGGTGTCATAAGCTCTACTGCAACCTTGCATAACTTTCTTCGTCATTTCTTGGCTACGTATTGGAAGCCATAAAACTGAATTTGAAGGGGGAGGGAAGGATTGATAATTATTTTTAAGCTATATTCGTTACAGACAATTGAGCATACGATTTGTTTTTAAGCACCAATCTTTTGCACCCTCGCGGATATTTTCCTACTTACATTTCCGAAATTTGATCACTCGCTGAAGGGATCATAAAATTTGCTGGTAGTTTCAAAGGCTTGGAATTTTCTGCTCCTGCTTCCGATGTGATATTTTTTTCGTGGCTGGAAAGCTTGCGTTGTTCGAGTTTACGACCATTCAGGCCCGAACGCGTCTGTTTGCCATCACTCACCTCGGTCATCCAAGCGGTGGAGATCTTACATCAAGCAAACTATGTAAGAATGCCCTGTTAACGGCCCAGTTTGTTATTTTTGGTTGCTCATTCCGTCCGGAATCTCCAATTATTTGACTGCTTTCGGACCGTTGGTCGGTCCATTTTAAGGTTCCTTTTGTAAAGAATGGTGGTAATGAGCACATTCAATCATGCGTCCAGCAATGTCTCAAGCGGGTAACTCTTGAAGTCCCAATGAGAACGATGACTACTGCAGCCAAAAATATATCGGAGCAGTTACTAGAGCTATGTACTTACCTATTATTGCATCTACTAGAAGAACGGTCGACTTATTGTGTGCTGCTTTATTTTAGACGCTCCTGCGGAGATCTCCTTCGATGTCAGCATGTCGGCGGTCACCACCAACCTCGCACCGATGCCCTCTAACGGGGAGAATCTCGGTTCTGTCTTTCATCGTGAGCTCGAGGCAGCTCGGAGTCAAATCCGTAACCTTGAAGTGAGTAGCCAATTACCTTTTTCTCGCTAACTTATTTTTTAATCGTGGAATGCCGAATGCACCTTTTTTGGTATGTAGTAATTATTGGCGTTCTCATTCATTTGAGGTTTTTTTAGTCGAAACTGGTTTGTATGGTTACTCTGCCACTTGGTCTACCACACACCCACCTCGATTTTGGCAAAGTATCTTTTAAATAAACAGAGTCTCATTGGAAAATTCTCAAACTGTTGTACAAGTCAAGTGTTTTGCCTCAACGAAACAGGGGCCGCTAAATCATTGTCATGCCGACTGTCATTTGAAGTGCCCACTTTCTTTGATCTGCGGTAGAACTTAGGACGCTCTCATTTATTCTCCAAATGATTCACTCTCATTTTAGCTCTTTGAATTATGGTTCTGGTTCGCTGCTTTCTTGTTCTCTCCAGCATTGACTCATCGGAAATGTTAAGATTGGGCTGAAATATGATAATTTGGCTGTTTTCTTTTGGGCGGCAGTGAATGTGGATAATTGTCTAATCACCGGCTAATGTGTTTATGCTCACAGTCGTCAAATCCTTTACTGTCTCAAGTCACCCAGCATTTTATTTCACCTGAGGTCGTTGAAATGCTCCACTTCGTCGTAGCTTTACTTTAAGGAATGACTTTTGTTGATTTGAGTGTTTCTCCCTTCTTAAGTGCCTTCACTAACATTCTATCGAATTCCGTTTATGTTGGAGTTTTGCCTCTTTCTCCAGCGCCTCCTTTGAGTCATCAACGCCATGTAGGCCAACCAACACCTTGCTGATTTTTCGGATGCTCAGAAAAACTTCCCCATTCCGTGATGTTGGGATCTCCCTAACTAGCTTCGTCCTTTCAGCGCTCTCTAACTGGCTGGTACTCCTCCCCGCATTCTCATTATTCAAAACGATCTCTTTAGGGTTTCGATTTGCAAATGGGTGGGGGCTATTGTTTTTTTTTCTTAGCTGGAATTCAAACGTATCTTCTGTTAGTTTTGTGTCATGTGCGTTTCGTTTGACAGAAATGGGAACATAACACCCCCTACGAAGCCATAAAGACACATTAATTAGGTGGTAATTGCCCACCCATAATTTATAATTCATTTCTTATGGTCAGAGCACGCTCTGATGGCTGCTCTCCATTCCACTTCCGGTACTGGCCACCTGGACCCTATACCAAGCGGCTATAATCGCAGGGACAGTAGTTACTGTTTTCTTGGAACGCATTATTAGGTAGGATTTGAAATTATGAGTTTCTTGTTGTGTGTGTCCAGTCCCCACATGCTGCCCCTTTGCAACTCGATTCCCTTTTTCGCTTCAAAACATGGCGATTTTGTCACACTCTCGATTATGTGGGCGTCAAGATTATAAACATTTTGACAATGGTTCACAAGCTCTCGTATGAGGGCATATCTCGGGCCACTACGGCTGCTGAAGGTCGTGGGAAGTCGTCAACGCATAGCAGCCATCTTAACGTCAGACTTTTTCTCTCTGGTGCGGATTTTCCGACACGCAAAAGATCTTGTCAAACCACCACTTGTGTCTGTCTCACTTTTTGGACGCAGGGTGGCGGAAATCATTGTGTGTGTTCACCTTGCCTTGTCAACTCTCATTTTCTTCCAACCACGCATATCTTATGCCCATTGTTCCTGCATAGCCGAACTTTTTTTTAATATGAGGCGTATTTACCGAGTTGATGAGAACTCAACGCTGTAGTGAGTGTGTTAGCGGTTCTTTTCTAAAGTAGGGTTAGAATTTACTCGAGGATATGCTATCTTCGATGCCATTAGAGATACGACACCCCGAAGGCGGGGAAGACGGCGATTCCTTGGAGTTCGATCTGCAGAGAGGAAACTCCCAGCCACCTATGTTTGATACTCTTACCTTTTAGCTTGTCATTCAGCTCTCTCTTGGTGCTATTTTCATCCCGCATCAATGTGTTCTCACCTTGATTTAGGAAGCATGCATAGAAATCCCGTTCGCTGGAGTGGAGCTTGTTCATTGTCTCAAACGTGGTCGACATTTCAACCTTTCCTTGTTTGCTCCTTCTAACCTAAACCGTTTCCTCCCAGTTAGAAGTGTCATATGCACGCGACACGGAGCAGGACACGAAAATTGGGGCGTCACTGTTACGTGACGGTGATAGCGATTGTGTTGTAAGTCTGTTTCCAAAAGTTCTGCATGGCTGTCTCGAAGATTTGGAATTTACCTTTGGAAAGTCACTCAAGTTCCACTGGGTTTATGGCGCCTCCAAAAGGCGATATCCTGAGGGAAGATAAGGCGGTAGGTGTGTCAATGTGGAGGTGAATTTTTTGTTCCTGTATTCCAGAAGGTGCTCCAAAAATCAGAAGTAGGTCTAAAAAGTGGCTAAAACCTGGAAAATTGGAACTATACGATTCACATGTGGACACCTTTTGATACGTTCTCCGGTCAGTGAGTTACCTGCTGGGATAATCTGTTATCAGACACATGAGGCACATGCTGCGGCAATTCCGGTCCTTTCATTGAACCGGTCCTCGTTTCGTTTATGCCTAGTAGTCCGACGCGACCGATTGCCTATTTGTTTCACCGCCCATAATTTTCTTTCGTTCCTTCATAATAGCGAGTTCGTTTCATCCAAAAGTAGTTCCGGTCCACATTTATTCTTTATTCCCCAGACTGACTGACTGCTTGCGTCTGCTCCTCCCAACGCTTTTGCTTCCAGCATTGCGGAAAGCTCCGCGTTCCTCGCAGTTCTATTGGTTCGTTCTACTTGAAGGGTGTTTTTTTCTCTCCGAATTGCGACTATAATGTGAGGCGTGTGGCCTTCTAAGTGGAAAAGTGAGTCTCCAGCGGTTGGACAGAATATGCGTGTCTAGGGCACTGCAGATGACTTATTGCCTACTGGCGGCGGCCAAATGTGAGGAGTAGGTGGGGATGTACTGTTTTTTTCTCTGGCAGTCTAATTGATAGCTCAACGTCTACGTTAAGTGGTGAAGTCTTCTCCTAACTTCGCGTCCGCCTCCTCTTCGGGTCACTAAAACCCGCTGATTGGTGTGAACACATTTCGGCATTGCCCTGATGATGGTCCATCTTCGGGATAACATAGACTCCAAGATATTTTGGGCTTCTTTTGAATAGATCTCACGCATCTTTTATTCATAAGACAGAGGACCGTTTGCAGTTAAAATCGTGGGAGGCGCGAACTGACGTTTTCATGCCTACTGTAGCCACTTTACGGTGTTTTTACTATCTCTCTTGTAGCATTTCCTCCACGACTTTGCCGTTGCCTTTTAATGCTGTACTATCCTAGTTATTCCTGAAAATATTACAAGCCGCATTTGTCTGGGAGTGGTTTGTTACCCACGGACGAGGACCGGGCGTCTGGTGGCATAAGCATAGTAGGTTTTCAGCCTTGTAGCCGAATTGCGGATGTCTGAAAAGCCCCGCACCGTAGAATATTCAGTTAAATACAAACATTTCCCAACTGTTTCCACTTAAAGCTTTTCTCTAAAGTGGAAGGCGCATTGACGCAGAGAGCAAGACGTAACCGGTCTTTTGATCGGTTTAATGTACTAGGTAGCCGTTTAGAGTGGTTATAATTGAATATACGTAGCAACTGTTAAACATGTCACCTCGTTTCCATGCCTCTGACCGGCTTCTTCCGACTTCATGTTCAGTAGTGATGATGATGATGCTACCACCCAAGGGAGGTGAAGGGGTCAGCTAAACTGTGATCGAAGCGTCGGCAAACATTCTGTGAGCACGTAAAGAGCTCTACCTCTTGGTCCTCGGTTTTTTCTATACTTCAGTACGTCATTCTTGGAATAACCTGGCGCTTCGGGTAGTTAAAGACCAGGAGGTAGGACAATACAAATCCATCTGGAGGCTGTCCCAAAAAAAGCTGTTAGAGAAATTGCCAATTTCATGTGAATGTTTTAGTCACCCGCTTAGTCACACTCCGAGCGTGTTTCTATTTCTCTTAGTGTGGTGATAACGGGGGCAGTCATTCCCTCCCCCCAGCTTCAATGTAAACACATACGCACTAGAGTTGTGGCAGTGACTGGCGGTGGCGGCTTTGGCGATTGCATGAACAGGTATTTGTGCGTGATGCCTGCGTTCCAGAGTTGAAATGGTTCCTCACCGCTTTCCATCACTCTCTGGTCTTGTGATTCACGCCTTAACCTGTAAAGTTTATGCGGCACTAGCCCTTTTTACGAAGGTCTGGAAAATCGGAACTTTCGTTTCATTTTTCTCAGTCAGGTGAATTAGTCATACGTCTACTTAGTCTTAAGGTGGTGACCTTAGGAATTGATGGCATCAGCCAGGCAGGGTCTACTTTCAGTCAAATTTAGCGTAGGCCGTGAGTTAAGCTCTGCTTCCCGACTAGGCGGCAAAACTTCCACAGGCTTTACGCGTAGACGGACAGCTAGAGGCTGAAGTTGGGACACTTTGATCCATTCCTATTTTATTGTTACACATTAAGGAAATGCTATTTAACACATTTTCCTTATCTTTAGCCTGCGTAGCCATTTGAAATAGCCTTTTAATTAGCTCATGCTTCCACACCGGTGAATGTATTCTCAGTCTGTCGCCTAAACAGCCTCAAATGCTCTGCGCATGCTGGAACCTACGTTGGGTAGTGGCGTCAACGTTCTGTTTTCCTTTAGGTTTTTTTAAGTAGTTGGTTTGGTAAAGGACTGGAGCAGATTTCTGGCTCCTACAGTTTAATGCAAATCGTCAAATGATCCGTAAAGCACGATGTGCTACTGGTACTAGTGTGAAAGTCGGGGTGCTTTATTTCGTGCGAAAAATTACCCACGGAATCATATGACACTGATATTTTTTTAAAGACAACGATGGGTAATAAAGTGGGTAATGCTGACATCTCTTTTCATCGAAAGGTGCGTGGGAGCACGGTGCTAGTAGCAAGAGATCACCGAGTCTTCTGCTCGCTTGGGGAGGCTGCTGCAAGTCACTGTGGATCCAATGTCTGTAAATGTGGTTTTGTTTAAGGAACTGGCTATTCGAATCTGTTTATTTGGGGCAATTAAATTTACTTTTTTACTGAATGCGATTATGCTCAGCAACTTCCCCATGTAATGTTGGCCATTTGATACCCACACAAACTGTCTTTTCATTCCATAAGTTTGGTCTAAATTTTGCTTCGGTTTCCATGTCGCTTTGATGCGATCTGTTATACGTCTAGTGCGTTTGCTGCAAATTTACGCGATTTCCTGCTCATTGAAGCAGTCAAAGTAAGCTTACATGCCGCCAAGTCTTTAAAATGCCTTGCCTGGTTCATTCAAGTGGTCACTCGATTTCAGTAAAATCTTTTTCTCACCCACGTAAAGGCGACCCTTCGAAGTTGCTGTGCTTCCAGGTCTCTATTTATTCCTGTAAAGTATTCGGAAAGAGCGCCGTGGGTGGAACAAATTTGTATCAGTTTGCCTAATTCCCCTATTTACTCAGTCTTCCGTGCAAATGGGGCAAGTCACCGTTCTCCCCTCTACCCCTTTTCTATCTTTGAGGGGACCTCATGAGCTTTTTTCTGCGAAGTCGTTGCATGAACCATTTTGGATTTCAATTTGGTCTCTAGTACTAATGCCATGTTAAATTAGTGTTGGTACTCTAGCTCCTCTTTTTAATTCCCATAGTTTCGCAGACTAGGTCGAATAAGTTTTCGCGATTTTAGCCTACTTCCTGAGCTAATCTGTTTAGTTCCTCTAGAATTTGGAATGTCCCAAAAACTGCTATCGACTCCCCTTCAGTCTCTAAACTACCCACTTCACCGTAAATACTTCAGACTAACATTGATCGAATTATTTCGTTTCTCTTTTCCTCCGCCCTCTTAGAAACAGCTCCACGAAGCCACAACACGCACTCCTGAAACGGACACCGAAGTCTCCCGCCTCCGTGACTTGCTCGCTCAGATGCAAAGTAAACACGACACTATGGAGACGGCGTTGGTGATGGCAGAAGAGGCACAGGCGGCAGCCGACGTGGCACGCCACCACCTCATTGATGATCTTGGGACTTTGGAGGGTCGCCTGGGCTTTGAAGTCACTGCCACGGGTCTGTTGACTCCCGAGGCGATCGCTTTTGCGGAGGCGTTGACTGCGACCCTCGCGCGACGCGACGCTGAGGTGGATAAACTGGTGGAGCAGCTGCGTGCTCTCAGTGACGTGGAGAGGGAGGAGGTGGGCTTGCAAGCTGGTTTGGAGATGGTGAGTACCTATATCAGCATCCCAGATATTATTTATGGCATCGTGATAATTGATAGGGTTGCCTTTGTCCATCATTTTTGAGTTATACTGACTATTCTATACACACTGCTAGTTATTCCATTGTTAAAATTGAATGTTCATCGAATCGTTGATCTCATATCTGTCTTAAATAATCTGCATAACAGCTGATTTGCCGTACTTGGAGTCTCTGTCGGAAAATTATTCCGAGCTTCTAATTTGTCTTAATTTAGCCGAGTTTTCCTTTAAGTTTTCATTTCCACCCTTGATTTCATCCACTTCCTGAAGTTTGATCCATTTTTTGTTTGTCAAGACAATTGTGCATTGTTTGCGGATTGTGACTACGATTTTTTTACTAGTCTTCTCAATGGACTTTGTTCACTTAACATGCGCGTTTTGCGTCTAGCTGTTGACTGAAATCACTGCACTTCACGGCAGGCGCTCTCGTATGCTGGATAAACTTTAATCTTACCACTTGAGTGTTCTGACCTCACTTTCCCTTCTACCACCCTCTGAATTGGGTTTCCTATCATAAGGAGAAATAACAGGCCCACCAACCACCTCATCTGCTCAATTACAGTTATGTGAACGAAATATGCTTCCATCTTTTCCTCAAGATTATCTGTAACCCTTAGCATGACATTTCAAATTCTAATCCTTCGACTATTCTTTATGCAAGTCCGCTAAAAAGTGATCCAGTGGATAGTTGAGCAAGTGGGCAGGTTTGTTTCCGTGTGAATGATAAATTAAACAACGTTATGCAAACTTGCCTTTCCAAAGCTATTTGTTGGAGTAATAGTGCTTGTACAATCTGGTTGGAATTTGATGTGTGTATCTGCAGTGCTGTATTTGGTATCACAAGCGACCTTTTTTTCGGAACATAGGTTGGCCGGTGTAGTCCTCCATTCGATTTTCATGTTCATGTTTTGCAGTTCATTTCTTTTTTACAGCTTCATTCTATGTGGCCTTATTAACTGTTGCCTTCGAGCCTGAGGTTTTTCATTAGCTCCACTAAATCAAGGACCTGCCAGCCGTAGTACTCACTTCATATTCCCAGGGCAATCATCCACCTAGTGAGGTCAATGCTCACATGCTCTGTTTATTTTGTTTTCAGCAGAAATAAATCAGCCACTCGACAGTCGGCGTTTCCTTGGTTTGGTGGCTTTCACTCTGGAGTCTTTAATCTCTAAAATGTCTGCCCAAAATTACAATTCACGCTTAAGGAAATTGAACCACTAAATCTGATTTTTTATCCCTGACTGATGGTAGATTTGAACAGACATCTGTAAATCAACTTATCCAGATAATCAGAAGACGCGTGACGGGTAATGGGAGCTCTGTGTGTTTTTGTGTGGTAAGATTTATGCTGATTTATGGTGTTTTTCCTTATTTGGTGCGTAACAGTTTTATCTGCACCGATTCCCTCTATTAAACAACAGGGGAATCTCGCTCCATTGCTTTCCGTTTTAGTGTTAATACTTTGGATTTTATTTGAAGCCTAGACTTATTCAGCATTAACTTTCAACACTAAGATAGTCCCATTTTCCAAAGGTATGCCACCAATAATTTTATCTGGACTTATTAGATTTGTCAAGCTGTTGTGCAAAGTTCCTCTTTGAAAATGAGCCATAACAACTCCGTGCAAAATGTAATCAAGTCATTTTGTGCACTTTTCCTCCAAGGCCTCATAAATAAACCATAAAACCGACTAAATCATTGTTTATCACAATGCTATTCGAAGTCCGGGTTTCCTTGTCAGTTTCTTTTCTCCAATCCCCACTACATTGCCCAATCTTATCCTCGTTGTGAAATTTGGTTAAGATTAAACAAGACTAAGATGTGGATGCATCACTTGTTACCTTTCCGCACTTTGATCTTATCAACTTGCCGTCCATGCTCCCTTCCTACTATCGGATGCAATCCTCCAACTTATGGGGTCACGCTGTAATTTACTTGCGTCCTGTAGAAATATACCAACGCGTCGGTTCAAACAGAGGCCGCAGCGGAGGAGGAGGCTCAGGTGCAGACGAGGGCTAAAGAGGAGATCAGTCAGTTGAAGGAGAAGCTCGCTCAAACCTCGGAATCTCTTGTCTCTGCCACGGGGCAAATCTCCCACTTGGTAAGTTGTTCACTCTGCAAAGCACTATTGGCCCAGCTTATATAATTTCTGTGTTGTTTAGGTCGCCACCGGATGTAATTGGTCAGCTCTATGGTATTATTATCTGCGGAAAGATCTAAAAATCGCATTCATGCGAACAATTAAGTCGGGGCTTGTTTCAACTGAAAGTAGGAAGTAGCGCCTGGTACTGCTCCGCTGGTTGGATAGAATTTCTATTTTTGAATCTAATAAGTTAATTTCTTAGGCTTTCCGAAAGGAATAGCCATCTAGGATTGCGATTTCAGGTCAGTCGGCAGGGTCTGGTCTGTTACTTAATGGAAATGGAACACATGTAATCTGTCCCTTCGGCAGTACGACGAGTGATGGTTCACCAACCAGGGGCGCAATCCCCATCAAAAGTATCCGTAGGCAGTTTGGTAGACATTGGCCATCTGCCAAGCAATTAAATTGTGACATCCAGTTTATTGGTGCTTTTAGTTGGAACCGTTCTTCGAGTTGTGCTTCTTTTAGAAGAACAAGGCATCGCAGCGGTCGTTTTTTAAATGTGGTGGCTGGTAATTAAAGGAGGCTGAATGTTATACAGGCACTCCTTGACTTGCGACATGAGCCATCGTTACTGGGCTCAAGGCATGTGTCGGTTCGCTGCTGCCTTTTGAGTCGAGCTAATTCCTCAGCAAATATGGTAAAATAATCAATTGGCTTGCTCGAAGTTCCTGTGCTACTATTTGGAATGGACCCACCCAACAGTGGAGACGTCATAAATTACCAATGACAGCTGGTCCTTGGGGATATTTTTTGATGGCAGACAACTCGGGCCTGGATGGCGAAGACATCCAAATCTGGTGGTGCATTGCCGCTCAGGATTTGGTGGGTTGCTGTATTGCATCCTGATTGCAAACCACATCAGCACACATTGTTGTGGATGGATTGGTTTCAGCAGTCACTATTTTGTGGCGATTTCTGCCTGAAAAGAAAACTAAAATAAAGTGCAAACACTTTTCTTCATCAGTGGCTTCCTCTTTGATCACTTTAATCATTGCTGACCCCTTGCAACGTGCAAGAACATCGGCTGTTCATATTTCTTGACTGCTAGCGCTTTTGTGGAACGATTGGAGTTGGGGATGTTTAACGAAAATTGAACCCAATTTGATGGTTTTTTGTTGGGAGCTTCTGCTAATTCGATCACCCAATGTTGTCTTCCTTCTACAACGTTTTGGTGGTAACGCTACTGGCAACATCGTTTCTGAGCTACTCTTTTCTTTGCACAATGTATATTTAGAAATGGCTGCATTAGCGTACAGAAATTCTGGTAGGGACGACTGGAAAAGACTCGGCTAGCCAATTCCCATATATCATTGATCATTTCTCTTCAACTCTCTATAGTGATCAGTGAGTGTTTCAGGACAAGCATTGTTCTAGACCGATCAGTGAATGTAAACATAGGCGGTGAGATATGGTTTCCATCCATCAAATACTGCCTACCATCTGGTTCAGTTTGGTTTATTTGTACCCATTAGCGAGAACGGTTGGAGTCGGTGGAGGAGGAGTATCGACAGGAGCGGGCCCTCTCGGCACGAGCACACCACAATTGCGACCTGAATGAGCGCGAGGCGCGTCGTTTCCATGCCCTGGTGGAGCGCCATCGCTCTGCCACCGCCGCTTTCGTGGTGGGCCTGGAGCGTAGGGGCCTGATCGAACGTGGCACTTCCTCCTCAGCCTCCTTTACAGAGAGTGATGTACCTAACCAGCTCGATTCCGTGTGTTCTCAACTATTACTCAGTTTTGGCAATCTTGAGGTATGTCTGTTTGTCTACATAGCCAACTATCCATTGGTCTACCTAGCTATAATTCACTTATCTCCCCGCTTATCTTTTTGCACATTCATTCATGGCTTGACATCTTATCTCTGTGGCTGTGCATCAGTCAGCTCAATCGTTAATTTACTTCTAGAGCTACCTGCTTATCATACATTGATCCATCCATCCATCCATCGATGGATCCATACTTTCATTTAGCCTATTTAATGGTTCATCCACCTACCTCTTCGCCTATTTCCCCCTTTTATGTCTTCTGCACTTTCCATTTCAATGAGAAGCGGAATCTCGGTCATCAAAAGGCTTGTCTCTGTAATTCCTCTCTATGTCGGCTGTATTGGCTAATTATGTGTCTATCTTCTACTGAAGCGCAAATGCCTGAGTCTGCGTACCCATCTAGCAATGCGATTATAATGCTTCTGGGCTCTCTTTGTATTGTTTTCTACTCTAGTCGACGCGGAATCTCTTGTACTTTTGCAGCTGAACCACAGTTGGCATGACGTGTCATCTCTACTCGCTTAAGGTAGTTTCACTTCCACGTGCTGTGGTTGGAGGACTGTCACAAGGTACCCATAAAGTCGTTAAAACGGTTTTACCTGATCTTGTACGCAGCTCTCTTTGAATCAAGGCTATTTAAAACCCATTCGCCTTCCCTTTCACTGATCACATTTTTCTCCATCTCAATCTTAGCTCGATGTGTCATGTTTACTAATGTGCTTGCTGGAGAGTTCCTTTTGTCAACTACTTCGGTATTTGACCGTGCAGTTGTGCCTGTAATTGACACACCTTGAATCATGTGATACTCTCACTTCTGCTTCCAGGCATGAATTAAGCCCTGTCGGTCACCACGTCGCTTGCCTACCCTTCAGTCTATTGTGCAATTGTTGCATTTTGTGAAACGTATTTTAGAGTTACGAAAAGCTACACACTTTCCCTTCACTAATCGCCTTTGATTGGCACGCACCTCAGCTTCCGCCTTTTGGTACCTGATCTATTCATGTGCTTGAATTGATGTATTACCTCGCCCAGTGGTGCTTGGCACTTATCTTGTCTACATTGCCGACGTTCCTCTCGTTTTAATGCACCGTTTTGGTGTGTATGTTTTCATCCTCTCTCTTAGCCGCAAACATTTTTGCTTTCCCCGTTGATCTAGCATTTTTTATGCTTCAAGCCAAATGGCCTGTGCTGATTTTCCCAAAGTGAGCATCTTGGGCAGAATTATGTTGTCCCGAGCCTTCTCTGAATACGGAGGCCATAAGAATTGGGCGAAATATGTATTGTCCACTTGCGGTAGGGCTAATAGCATGACCCTGAGCTCAGTCCACCTGGCGAAGGTACAATAATGGGACTCCTAATTGTCAACGAATTTGGGTGTTCAACAAGCTGATAGAGTATTGCATAACACCCTCGGAAATTTATCTCCTGAAGTCGTGATGTACTTCTCCGAATTCAATGGATAATTTGTCCTAGTGTTCTTTGTGTGGTCTCGTGAATTTTGGCATAGGTGAGTCTAAGTTCCACGTGGATAAACAAGCTCATGCGGACTTTTACGATTTGCTCGTTGAGCCATGCTGCGAAACTCGGGGTTTATCTACAAATCAACTAATAGCTCTGGATTTCGTAGAGTGAGTCTTCAGGTGCTCTCCACTTTATTTTCATGGTTTAAACAGCGGTACTAACGGGTGTTACTAGACCTCCACTGTCCCGGGATTGCTTTGCGACATTGATTTCGTGGCGAACAACCCTGTCGCAGCATAATTTGTCTCTTAGGTCACCTGAATTTGAGTTGAATCTGAAATGGGGCCTTTCACGACTTCTCTCCATGATGCGTTACTACTGGTCTTGAACGCCGCGTCATGGCTCAATTATTATTGCTGCTTGGTTTTCAAACTTGGCTCCGACCTCTAGATTATTCGGTTGAATAGTCATGAGTAATGATGAGTTCATTTTCTGGCTCCAGCATCCAGGGTGTCACTGCCGCTGATTTTTATTTCCTCTCTACTCAATGCAGAGCTCTGTTTTGGCAATGACGATTGTGCAGTCTGTATGTTTATTTTCCAAGAAGTGATAATGACTCGATGGGCCTTGATATTGTGTGGCGTTCGGCCAAATTGGCAAAGAGCCATTGTGTGATTTAAAACAGCAGATTGTCATCACGTTTTGTTGTGATACATAGTCTGTGAAGCACCAACTCTGGCGTAATGGCATGGGGTTGAATTAAATTTGGGCTCGGAAGCAAGTCTTGATGGGAGCAGATCTAGCCTGGTCGCTCGCGTCTTTCAGTCTCAAGCCCTCAGCACATTCATGGCCACTTGCTATCGCCAAACTGGTAGTGGTGTGGGAGGTAATTACGCCTTCCTACTAATCAGTTGCTGTTAAGGTCTCTGATACTAAATGTCACAGAAGTCTTGTTTTCTCCAAGTGTTTCTATGAATTTATAAGCTTGTTCAAAGCGCTTAACTTTTGGACCAAATTTCAGTCAGGAATGTTGGATCTATTTGCAACACACAGTCCTACCCAGTTGATCGTGATTCATTCCCTATTGATAAGCTTTCTGGCTGTAAAACCAATCTCAATCCTATTTAGCTAACGATAGCGGTTGGCAGGCTTATCCTTGTTTGCCTTCTTTCCCTTTGCAGGACGTGCTCAAGGAGAATTGTCGATTAAAAGATGAGGTTTGTCTCCTGCGCCAGAAAGTGGAGAAAAGTCTTGAACTGAAACGTGAGGATGGTTTCCTCCTGTACTTTTACCCCTTTCGCGACATTTTGTTTACGTTCTATCTCTGGCTCTCCCATTTTTTTCGCAGAAAAGCTGCGCGACTTGAACGAGAACTCGGAGTACCTGGAATCCGAGGTGCATCGATTGCTGAGAAAGGTGGGTTTCCTTGTTACTTGGTCATAATAAGCCCTATTCCAAATCCAAGCCTAATCTTAGGGTTGATACAAGACGACTATGCCTATAAAATAGTTCATTTTTACGATACAGATAGAATAAAGAGCAAGAAATACGAGTGGTATGATATCAGGGTCGCTGAAAATCGGTGTGGGGGCCGTATTGTAGCTAATGGAAAGTCAAAATAGAAGATTTCAATACAAAGAGGCATTAAGCGTTGAGTTCCTCGGAGATCCCCCAGAAATGTTTTGTTGCTAGCTCTTTGTTGGTGGCAGTTGGATCGGAAAGGAGGCGTTATGGGAACGAGTTCGTTCTACCAACCGGGGGTCAGTGCGAGCAATGGGATATCACACGGTCATTAAAAATGGTCAAATTAAAGGCAAACTCTCTGGAATACCACGGTTTTCAATTTTATTTCAAAAGACGTAACAGTATTTTTGGTGCCGTCAGTGCTCAATTACTCACTCTGCTGATTCAACTTCTTCGGGTTGATGGTAGGTATTTCTCCGGATTGGGTTTAACAACACACTTGTGAGTATCACGAATAACCGCGATTTTTGCACCTTCACGGTTCACTGGAGGGTAAATGAATAATTGATTTACTAGCAGTGGAGATGGTGTGTGCTCTCGTTTGGCAATGTCCGCCCTGCTGTTTAAATTCTACCATTTCTGTGTTTGTTTTTTTCGGAAGGATTAACTGCTAACTTGAGCTGGGTTGACGACTTGAGTGGAGGAGGATTTAGGTGCCACCACGGTGGCCGACAAAAATCTCCCGCCCTAAGAGTTGTTTTCTTCCTTAGGCGCGTGTCTAGAGCAAGTGCAATCCACACCGATCACACTGGATTTAAACGATTCACCAGAACAGCTTGACTGCTTGAGAAAATGATATTGCAGACATTGCCATCTTTTTGACCGGTACACTGTACTGGTGTCACGGTGGACTAGCATGGGGTGATGAGCGAAGAGAATCGGAGTTTGAGATCACTTTTGGATTCTTGGAAAGAGGATCCTCTGGAGTAGTTCACAGAGGTGAAAACACCTACCAACTGTTCCTGACCTTCATCGCTAGCCCCACTAATATCCGTTTCTTTTACTTGCAGCAAAGCCTCCCCAGCGAGCATCGAAGGCGCCCACACCTTACAAGGCCAATCGGTAAGTCTTGCATCGTTTAGCTACAGTTAATATAGTGACGCCTTTATTGTGGTGGTGTGGCGGATGTCTGGTTACTGCGCTTCATTAAACCTTTTCAGCTTATCTGGGTGTTTGCTGTTTATACTGATCTGTCTCCCATTCTTGACAAAGCCGACTGTGGGATTGCTGAAACTTTTTCGCTTTCCACCAGTAGATTCGCTTCTGTTTAAAACACCATAGTTAGGATGAAGGATTTGGGGCTCACCTTTCGCCTTAACCACTTCTCTCTGGGTTGTATGAAGGTGCTCAAATGAGTGAGGTTAGTATTCCAAGATGCCCGATGGCTTATCACTGATGGGTGGTGCTTAGTTTGAGTGATGTTTGTCCCGTTAATGAAAGCAACGTTTCGGCACTTTGAAGGGTGAGTATGGTTAACGCGCCTTTGAGATCACCGCAGTCCATTTATGGGCTGTGCAGCAAACATTGCCACAGTTGGAGCGAGTGGACAACTTTTTAACCTTTTTCTGAGCAATTTATTCTGTTTCAAGGCTCTGTCATACGCGTTCATCTCGATTTGAGAGTAAACAACTTTTTTTTGCGGAAGTGAGGTAGAGGAACATGCGCACATGGAGTGCAGTTTATTACCTTTATTTGAAGAGAAGTACATCACTGAATTCGCATTTCTAATGAGCTTTAGTTTCTCTCTATAACATGACTCTGTTTAGACAGAAGCGTTACCGACATTGACTGCCTACCTGCCATCCATCTTAGTGCGGTTATTTAGCGTTCGTATCACATCCTAGGACCTCATAACGCCTGCTATCCTGGCAGACTTATTACTAATGCGTACAAAAGAGACCACTCGTTTGAGTGGCATAGACATATTCGATTTGTGAGGTACAGTCACAATCAAAACACTTTCTTTCCAGTCAAAGGCAATGCTTCCATGATACTTGCACAATCAAAGATCAAGTGGTCATCCATTTTGGGCGTGGAGAATAGTTTCTTTAAGTCGAAAGATCTCATCCTTGTTGTTTGTCTTTTATCGTTCCTGCCCAGTAGAGGACGCGCAGGACACCGAGGATGACAGCGTGGCCTACACCGACCTGAGTCAGGTCTCCTCCCGTCTTCCCTTCTCCTTACCCTCTGACAGTCCTCATGATGATGATGGCGTCGAACCAATGACGCGGCGCCATCATCGTCCCCGCGTTGGCGGTAGTGGAGGTAGTTCAATGCACCCACCTCAGCCCCCATCCCCGCCCCTTCGTCCCACCGCCTTCGAGATCTCTCCTCCTCCACCGACCACAGGACGAACCAGGCGACAAACTAATCCTTTGCCTCCGCCTCCTCTGCCTGCTCATCCTCAGTCGGGTAAGCGTCACGTTCTGTTAGGAGTATTTAATACAAATTGACATTCTTTGTTTACGCACGAAGTCTTTCACATTATTCTGTAACGGGTTTGTAGCAGTCGTTGTTCATCCTTTTTTAGCCTCAGATATACTTTTCCAGTTTCGGTAATATGCACTTTGGCCATGTCAAGCGTAAATGTCATGCTTTCCTTGCCGCGAGTCGGGCAGATTAGTTTTATAGAGTGTTATCCTAGGATGCTCTCGTTCTGCGGATAATTGGGAATGTTCGTGTTTGACATTATGTTTGACGAATAAAGTGGCTGAACTGTGGCACTCGTTTCTATTTGGAGACCCGGGTAGCAAGCGTGTTACGGATGCTTCTCGTTGCCGTAATCCGAAAAAAACCTGGTAGTGATGGTTTTTTACCATTCTGGATTTCTCCCGACGATATCTTCCGTTCTCAAGCTCGCTTAATGAGGCCTAGCAATTGAGAAGTCATTTCACGTTTCAGGTGACGATGCCTAACTCAAGGTCACACGTCAATGCGTCACATAGGTGGTATTTGTAGGCTCTCATCCATTGTCCTCGTCGCATCCATTCTGCCACTCCGTAGACTCATGCATTTTTGAGCCTTTTTTTTCTCTGAAATTTGCCCTTTTCTACCAAATTGGCGAGGCCTATCGTGCAAAAATTCATCCCCAGTTTAAATTTCTGTCTTGGTACTGGGTACTCATTTTCGAAGCATGAGGAATAATTAGGAATGACTAGGCAGGAGTTCGGTGGCGCAGTGCGTCAAGCATTTATCAATGTGTCTCCTGCCTGTCGTCCACTCACAGGCATCCAAAGTCAAGACTTCCGTGTTTTAACTGCAAATCTTTAAAGAACGATTATAGCAAGTGAATACCTTTGTCAAACTGTCAAATACTGATGAAAGTCGCATGGTTGTGATTCTAAATTGATGTTGGAATTTTTCTGCTTGCTCGTTTGTTCTTTCACGCCTAGTTCACGCGTTTGCCCCACTTTTGATGACCCGTCCCTACTTTTCAATCTTGCTTTTATACCCACTTCGCTTTCTGCCTAGTATTCAAATTACCGTCTTGCGTGGATGCTTATTTCTGGGCCAAGTTGTCACGTTAGAAGACCATTATGTGAAGTATTTTGAAAAAAAAACGAACCAATTCTAGGTTTTAATTCCATCTTACCTCACCAGCCTTGCCGCGATGCTCAGTGTCGATTTACACTTGGAAGACCTCTCGAGATTGACAGTCCACTTGCGATGACTCATTCATATTTCGGCACTGTATTAACGAATGGGCCGTCCAGTGGGTAACGAGGGCATGGCATTTTTTGCATACCTGTGTTATGTTGTCCAACTGGGAAGTGGGAATTCGCTGACAGGCGAAATCGTGACAGCAGTGGCTCTTGTGTTGTTTTCTTCTTAGTTCTGTGGGAATCAAAATTCCTTTGAAACCACGGACACTTGATCTCTGAGTTACACCTGTAGGCGTTATGGTGTACGACTTTGAGATTAGAAGAATTTGGATGCCAGGGACGTACGCGGAGGCCCAGCGGCATGCTTTCGCCTCCTGACTGTAATGAGTTCACGATGCTTTCCCATTGGAGAGTCAGCTATCGTGCAGAGCCCAAGGTCGGAATAAGTGCTGAAATTCGGCAAGATTTCGATACTACTTCTGTTGTGGGTCTAGCACCTACGGTTAATGATGTTTTGGTATGGTATTTAGTCGGAGATATCGAGGTTTACGAAGCCGCTTGCAATACCACTATTGTGGTGCTGGAACCATCCGTGGAGGAGTAATGAGGCATCGAATTTGGAGGTGGCCTTGTTCTGTAGACTCTAAGACGTGGACACAAAAAAGGCTTGCATAGTATCATCTATTTGCCGAAGGATAAATGCTACTCAGCCACGTCTCCTTTCAAGTCTTCACTTCTTTTATTTCTTTTACCGCGCCAGCACGCAATGATTCCGTGGAGCCCTCCATTGCAAGCAATGTGACGCAGACCTATCCAGCTGCACATAGCGGGAATATCCGGGCACACAACGCCAAAAACGTCCCCACCCCAGAACGACCCGGTAAGTTACCCATGGATTCTTGCTGTCTCTTCGTTTTGTGAACGGGAATTCCCGAGATTTTGGGACAGTAAGACTTATTAAAAACTGTGGTCTCATGCCGTTCGTTCACTAGATCGAACCAATACTGACGCACTAACTAGGTCTTAGTGTCTTCGAAAGATATTGCAAGATCGAAAGTGACTTCCTGCATAGAGAATTTAACCGACTCATTACCCGTGCTATCTGACCAAGGGTTTTGGCATTGAGATTCTTCAGGAGACCCTTCAATGTATCCATTTCTGTGGGTTGCCTTTCAGGATGAGTCTATTTGGCTGGCATTTAAGGGAACGCCGGCAGAAGTCCACCTTATCATAGACTGCCATGTTTGTAGCTCACCTCATTCGGAGTTGTGTAGGTCGGATCCACCGTGAAATTGTGTATGGGGTGTTGAGAGTTTAATTAGGTGGAAATTTTGCCTGCACAAGTAGACAAGTCAAGGGCACAACGCAATTTGGACATGAATCATGGTGAACACGCACGCAGCAAATGCCTCTATTTATTTCGCCTTTCAAGTTAAAATCCAAAACATTTTTTCGGGATTAAAGCTCATGATTTTGTGTTTTCGCCTTTCCAAAGCCATAAAAGGGCGTTAATGTGATGCGAGTCAAACCATGTCTTCATTACTGTCTCTGCGCCTCTGCTTTTGAAGACACGGTTTAATTGGGCCATTCATTCTTCCACTGACTGCAGTTGCTGCAGCATGGAGGTTCAAGTTCGAGCGTTGAATTAAAGGGAGGTGACAAACCTAACGCATCCTTTTAACACCATTTGTCGAAAGGGTTTGGTGTTGGAATGGAGCAATGTCTCGACTTGGGATAATTGTGCCGGATCCGTAGGAATTGGCTCTTTGATTTGGGAAATTGCTGGGGTAGTGAACCTACCGAAGGGGGGATATGACCTTTTAAACCAAACTATGCACCAAATACTGTGTTTCATTTTCCCTCTGTCATAAAACGGTGTTGAGGTGCGTTCGCGTCCGGTTTTCAGTGACTAATTTTGAAATGCTAATGAAGTTGATGTACACACACAAGCCCAAGGGTCAGGCAGGTTGATGGATTGGTAGCTTTACTTCACTGCCTCCCACATCTTTTGTAGAGGATCTCATCGCCCGTTTGACCGAGCTTCGACGACGCAACAACCTTCAGCCCTTCCATCTGCGCACCAACTATCCTGTGGAGACTCAAGTTTGTCCTTCTGTCGATTGCTTTTTGCAAGACGAAGACATCATTTAGCCCTTTCTGTGATACATAGGGGGATCATTGCTTGAAACCTTGATAGTTTTATGGTCTCTAAGTGCCATAGCTTGGTCAGTGCACTTAACTGAGTTATTCTAGGCTCTCTGTTGCCTGCATGCTGCCATAAGGGAAAACCTTATCCGTTTTATGGTTGTTTGATCACTGCAACTAGTCTTGGTAAATTCCATACTTTTCAAATGAGCTAGAATTGTTGCATATTGTTAATTAACGAATGATCTATCAAAGGTTCCACTTTGTGAACTTTCCTGCTTCCAACCGTTCAAGGGCCATCATTACTGTGGGGACTCATTTTAGTGGAACCGAACCCTGTTATCACACTGTTGTTTGATGTTGTGCGCCTTGGATTTGTCTTTTCAGTTGACATGCCTTTTAGTTTACGTGACTCTGAAGTTGGATAAGGGGATGGAGAGGGTGGAGATTCTTTGTCATCAATATTGGAGTTTGGATCGTTGCACTCTGTGCAATCACTGGACGCCTTCTAGATGAGTACACGACGTTGATGGATTCCCTTTTTTTCATTGTGTTCAGCTGCAGAGTCCGAATGAGCTCTACACAATGCTACAGACGGTTCACAAGAGCGATCTGGAGCAGCAGCAGCATCAGCAGCAACAACAACAACAGCATTCAGGGACGATGTCAGGGTCGGGGGCAGAGAGCAGACGGGAAGCTTCGCCTATGCCGGCTGGCCGCTCGCTGCGTCCCAAAGGCCTCCAGTCGATATCTGAGGTGCTCTTGACCGGCGCCTCGGGTATTATCGGCGCGGAGCACCTTGACCTCTCCTCTACTCGGGCTCGACCCACTGAGTCCTTACTCCTGCCTCGCGGTGGCCACAGTACTACTGGGGTTTGTGACCTTTACATCTGACGTGGAATTTTCGATACCAACCTGTACGGTGTCTTTGCTTGTTGAGGCTGACTTTTCTTCAAAACTTTCTTTCACTCAGAGCATCTAATTGGCCATACAGAGACGTAGCTGGTTCTCATTCTTGACACCTAGAGGTTTATCAAATTGGTCTGGAGGAGTCTTATTGCTCCTCTTTATGTATTTTTTTTCCTTCGAGACCTTTGTCCCAACAGAATTTGTTTATGTAGGTTCCTTTTCCTTCTATTTCCATTTTTTTGTTGGTGCGGCGGCCAAAAGTTTCAGTTAGACTTATTTTGAAGGCATTAAATCCTTTCATGGCACTTTTTTCTCCTCGGCATCAGTGTGAACCAAGATTGTATCATTTCCCCTCTTCATTTTATTCTTTCCATTCGCTAGTTCAATTGTGATCCTCTCTTCCCTGTTTGGGAACCATCTTTGTTATTATGTCGAAATAAAAGTTAATCTGAGTGTGGTAAAATTCCCTCCAGGTTATGCATTTTGGTCGAAAGTTTCTGTAATTTCGTCCATTCACGGTTGGGGTTTCGTTTCTTTTTTTTTTCCCCCCCCCCTCCCCTGACGCATAGCTCTCATTTCACAGCACGGGGCGGAGAGAGTGAGATGCAACCGGAAATTGCATCTAATGCAGTCAATTTTGTCCAAAAAATGTTATTTAAATAATGTCAGTTTTTTACCATGCCGTTTCAACACTGCTGTGTGATATTCGATTTCAGGACATTCCGTACAATTGCTACACCGAGGATCAGTCGATGATAGTAAGATGGGAAGCTCTCTTTTTCATTGGCGAGATTTGCTCTCCTCTCCCTTCCCCCCCCCCCCTTATCCTCTCCCGGGTTGTGACGTTTTTTAACTTAAAGTCATCTAGGCTTGTTTTGTGGTGGGTGTGTTGTTGAGCCGGCTTTTCCACTGTTAAATAAATCTTTTTCTACTAATGTAAACTGGGAAAGCATCATGGGTTTTGTTTTCCCTTGCACTACAGATCGTGCCTGCACGCGATTCCAGTCCGCCTCGTACCACCGTTAAGGTGAGCATTTTGGAAGTCTGTTGTGAGATTGCAGGTGGAGTGCTCATTAATCAGTGAATGCCCATTCTACCAGCCTCCCTTGGCCTTCGAAGTGGGGCTCAGTCCTCAGCATAAACGGAGAACGGCTCCGCCTCTGAGTCATCGGAAAACTACGTCTGCGGAGGATATCAAACATCCGAATGGTGTCACCTCGAGGAGTACTGAGGAGAAGGCGCCGTCTGTGGCCAAAGTTCCCCCGGCATCAACTGCCAATCCTTCTACCTCAAAAGCCGGCAAGGAATGGGTAAGACGTATTTTGAAATTTTGAGGCCGTTACTTACGCCTTTATTGCGTTTACGCTTGATTTGAGACCGCTGTTGGTGGGTTGTGACAGCCATCTTTTCATCTTACTGTGCAGGCCAAACCCGCACCACCGACAGCGTCAAACTCGCGACGGCCATTGAAGGAGGCGACCGGAAAGGTGAATAGACGCGCCTAGCTGCCACCTGGCCCAGACTCCAAGATCCCTGTGTACACTACTGATCCAATTCCCCTCTTTTTGTAGTCCTCCTTTTACCTGGTTGTGTTGTGCATGTGGATGCGCATTATTTTAACTTTTTGTGCTATTGTGGTTTTAGTGATGAAGTAGGCGTCTTCTTATCCTGTTTTACTAAGTTTCACTTTTGTTTGATAAGAAAATCTGAGATAGTGGGATAGAAAGAGGTTTGTTGATTGCTTGATTTGTGGATTGGGGTATCCAGTCACCCTGATGAGGCGATGCGATGGGTAAAGCGGGTGAGGGTCGTCCAATTCACGATGTTGCGGGCCGAGTGGCTGTTTTTTGTAGCCCTATCATTTACGGTGGAGGGTGGGAGCGCCGTTGATGCGGACCCCTGTTTGGGGTGACGTCTGGTTCACGATTCACCGGGCTTGGTCGTGGATGGGTTCCTTGTCGATGTGGGGGTGGCCTCGCAGGTGCGCTTGTCCGCTCGTCGCCTGGTTCTCGAGGTCTCACTCTAGCTGGGGATCTGTGGGGATCTCTGGATTTATACGTTTGCCAAAATAATGAGTTGGCTAGAAGTGTGTGTGGAAGCTTGTCGCGTCATGTGTATGGGTTAAAAGGTCGAACAAATCGGACGCATAAACTGATGCTCAAGCGTCTCGTGATGTGTAAATGCCGATTCAATGCTAACAAAACGCAAAAGGGTGGATAGTGACAGTTAGGTAATGGTTGGATAATTGTAAGCATCTTTCCCCTTAAATAATTAAATTGTTCACAATCTGAAAAGCCGCATCACTTATCCTCACAGGCAGAATGGTCTATGTACCAGCACGTCATTTATTTTGGCAAAAAAATGCGAAGATTGGTGGGTTGCTAAAAGTATAACCGAAACCAGAGCTGAAAGAATTTGATGATTTAATTATAAATACTCGCTTCAAAATATTTCCATTACCTTAATGCATTTCCTCGCTGTATGGAATCAGCCCATTTTTAAAAATGAAAATGTATTGCGGACAGTGTGTATCCACTAAAGCATTAGTAGGCCTTTCTCGTAATACTTAAGACTCAATTTTTAATTCTGCATCAGTTGTTTGCAGTTATCAATGTGTTGGCTGCATCGGTCTCAAGGCCGCAGCTAGAGGGAGGATGTCCGCTGATGGTATATGGGGCGGCATTGGTAATGTCGAAGCGTTGGTTTTGCTGGTCGGCTTACCTGCTGCTGGCAAATCTTATGTTTCCGATAAGCTTGTGAATGGAAGTTCCAAATTTACATGCGTATCAGTACAATTCGATGACAATATTATTTTTGGCGAGTCGACGGATTTTAATGTGAGTTTTTTGGACAAATTGATGTTGTAGTGGAAGAGTGAGAGAGCTAGCATATATTCTAGCATTCAGACTTTTCTAACGGAGTTTGGAAGTGGAAATCGTTCCTTCGAATCTCACGGCCTTCATATTCGCTTCCCTGAAGAAATAATAGGAAATCTTCCCGTGGTTGTCATTTTGGATGACAATTTTTACTATCGGAGCATGAGGAAACAATACTTTATGCTGTCAAAGACATGTAGGTTGCTGAACGGTGCGCTTCTTATGATAAGGCAGGTGTGCATACCTAACAGTTAGTCTCCGGACTCCACTAAAGTTATGCATTGAAAGAAATTCCAAAAGAACTCCCTCCATTCCTTTGCCTGTCCTCGATCGGATGAATAAGCGCTTTGAATGGCCAGACTCCTCAAACTACTCCTGGGAGCGACATAATCTAGACTTAATTGGAATGGAAACTGGCTGTCCAGTCGGCACCGTTGAGGCCTTCATCGAATCTGTTTTACAACAGCCTCTAATATTTGTAGACATAAAGATGCTGGAAGCTGAAAAGGAGAATTCTCGTATTATTAACAAAACGAGTCCAATTCACGCTCTTGATGATGTCTTGCGTACCCTTGTAAACACTTGCATCACATCTTTGTGTAGGCTTGGCTTCTCGTTCATCTTGAGACATACCGTCTTTATAGCTTTAGATCTCAGGAAGAAATTTGGGAAAGATTTTAGCAAGGCAAAGGCTCTCACACTCCTACAACTGAAGCCTATGGCTAGCGAGAAATTTGGATTACCACGTGTGGATTTCGAGGCGTGGATTCAGGCCGCTTTCGCCGAAAATGTTGCGACAATCATTCCGTTGAACGTAAATTTTCTTTAATGTCATTTTCGCATTCTCTCCTTGAGTCGAATGGCTCCAAATATACTGCCATTTCAGTACTTTGGTCTCGGTTTTTCTGTTTATCGTTTGTAGTTATCCTTCTTTGAAAGGGAGACTACTTTATTATGAAAGGCAAGCTGGAGAAACATCATGCTTCATTGTTTGGGCCTCACATTTCATTGAACCAGATCACGATTCTTGAGGAAACTGTCAAGGCAGTGGCTTCAAACAAATTTGCCAAGTTCTGGCACAAATTAGAATAGAAGCAGATTTGGAAGCCTCTATGCTCTGATTAGTCGGTTCAAAGGTCATACAGTCCAGCTTTATTGATTTCTTCGTCTGAGTGGCGCACTCTGCGATTGGTTGACGGAGTGCGATCGCACATGTGGAGTGGCAGAAGCCTTTGAGAGAACGCCATGCACCGGTGTCCGCAGAATAATAAGGCAGCCTACGTGTTCGCCAGTCTGCCCATTGTGAGGACAACATATGGCCAACTGAAAAGTGACCCGTAAGATATCGACCATAGCTTTCTTACAAGTGAAAAGGATATGAAGAGACGTTGTTTTCAAAGTTTTTTCTTCTGATCTAGCATTAATTTGTCAGTTTTCTAAATTATTTTCTATGTATTTTTGAAGTAGTATTTTTACGGTAAGTGTTTCGAGATGCTTCGCCATACTTTATCTTCCCTGATTCCTCCTCGCCTGGCAGCTTATCGGAGTCATTTTTCGTTCACTCAAACATGGGGTGGTACCGAACCTCTACGTTACGTTCATTTATTGCTCCTTCAGCAAGAATGTCTTGCATGAGGTGCATTTTTATCCCCATTAGGATGAAGTCAGATTCATTGGTTTCGCTCAACTTTATGCCTCGATGTAATTACTATCAACCCAATCCGTCTAGAATCCTTGTAACTTCAGCTTCTGGCGTCGTTTTCGTGTGTAGACTAGCTGATGCGCACAGGGCTTGGAGACTGATGGTACGCGTGACAAGAGCAGAAGCCTGTACCACTGGTGTGAAGGTTGGTTTTGGAGTGTGTTAGTTGTCATCCTACTGCAGGGCCTCTCTGCGAGGTGGATCTCAGCATGAATTTCAACCGGTAGTTATGTGCCTCCTGGATTTTACGCCTTTCTGTATGATTTGAATTTATCAATTCATTCACAAAAACCTATTCTAACTGGATGGCCTTCCTCATGCTTACTTTATTCCGCGAAACAATGTTTAAAGGAGTAAAGTGACTTAAAAGCCAAGAACTGTACCATTTTTCCTCAGCTCTTCACAACATAGAAGACCATTTTGACTACCCATTTTGCCAATTTCAACTCCTTAAGCAATTTTTTTTGCTGAATCGTTCCTCTTCATTCAGTTCTGTCTCTGAGGAGTCAACGCGCATTCGCTAAACCTTCTACTGCGTGTCATCACTGGTCCACCCATGTGCATCGCATCTTTGGCCTCTTTGACGCTTTCGGTAGTCTTGTCCTTCCTTTGAAAGGCGCTACAAAGTTTTTGCCAGGGAGTGGTTTTGTTAAAGCTAACATAAGCTTTTAGTGATCTTCACAACCACTTTTCTGACTTAAAATTGCTTT
This sequence comes from Taenia solium, assembly GCA_001870725.1. Taxonomy (NCBI): domain Eukaryota; kingdom Metazoa; phylum Platyhelminthes; class Cestoda; order Cyclophyllidea; family Taeniidae; genus Taenia; species Taenia solium. Next base: position 51,977 of record MIEF01007461.1, on the reverse strand, counting down.
GTCAAACAGGTCCACTTTACTGCCCTCATCTGATCAGGCCGGTCTTCTCAGAGCAGACTATGTGACCTCACCTAATCAACCTTCGAAGGTTTTTCTTCCTCCTTACAGGCAGAAAACAATAACCTTACTTAGTGCCAAGCCGGGCACCTATCCGAAGCTCACGCCCTCACCACCTGGGATGCCCGACTGTGCTGGCGTCCGCGCCGGCCTTAAGGCTAAACGAGCCATCAACGCGCGCAAATTCGCTCCTAAGGAGTGTAGGTCTGGCGACACCCTGGCCAGCTTCATCGGACCCAGTAGTGAGTACCCTATTCCACGGATCCCATGACAATTTCCCACTAAGTGGTTTAGCTAAATTGAGTAAATAGTTGAAGTGGTCTCACTTTTGCCTATGAGAATCCTTTTTCTTCTCTACTAGCTGGTCGACTGTCAACCTGTTACAACGTGCATTTTAAGTGGTCACCTCATTTCGCCTTTTTCCGCCCTGTAGGCATGTTATACGGTAGGTCAACGAAGGCTGTCGACCTAAAAAAGCATTTAGAGGAGATTGATCAGCCGGTGGAACGGGACGACTTTTGGAGTCAGACTGATGAGTTTATGGCTCGACCGCCCACACCACCCTTCGTACCCGCCACGACGGGAGCAGATGTTGCTACTCAAGTTGAAGCGTGGGAGGTGAGGTGGCAGCTGTGGATCGAGGTTTTCCACTTATTTTGCAATCAATTAACCTTTAAATTCATTTGGTCAATCGATTTAGCTCTTTGATTTCAATATGGAAGTGATACCGGTGCTGGAAGTGCTGATTGGCAAGACAGTAGAGCAGGCGCTGCTTGAAGTGGTCGAGGAGGAGGAGCTCCAAGAGCTCCGAAAGCAACAGTACATCCAGATGGAGATACGCGACGCCGATCTTGCAGAAGTTGAGCGACTTGAGAGGCGCAATCGTAGATACAGGTGACTTAAATCTGTCATCTTTGAATGTGTATCGCATTGCCTACTTACACTTACAGAAGCACTTTCAATTTTGTTGTGGTCATACAGGGAGGAGCAGGAGAGGCGTAAAGCTCAGGGCATACATGCGGCATGGATGCGGAAACGGACTGCGGACAAGGTTGCGGCCCGGTGTTTCACCAAAGCTTATCTGGAACCCCTCCTTCCCAATGTTTACGAGCAGCTCACACAACGTGGCTACTTCTACGACGACGTAGAGTATGGTAGGTGCCTCCCATTCCCTTTGTACGCCTTGCAACCTGGGTCGCGTTGGCAAGAAAGCGAACTCAACCGCAACAAACATTATGTTTGTCTTCTTATTTTTTCCAGAAATTGGGGTGGAGTTCCTGGAGCCAGTGGTGAAGCGCGTTTTGTGGTTCAACCAGCTGGAAAGACGCGCTCGCATTCTCGTCGATGGCGTCGTGCGCGAGGTAAGTGGCCGTTTTCCCCCTCTCCAACTTTGTGTCCCAAAAACATAGAGGAGGCGGCCTTACTCATTTAAGCGCCTCTTTTATTTCACCACTTTTGGGTAACTAGTAGGACCTTGTACGGGTTGAAGGTAGAGTGAATTTAAAATCCACTGGTCGGTAAAGAAGTAACCTTCATGCTACTAAATGAAAAGTAGTAGTATCTGCTTCTGAATAAAGTTGCCTGATCTTCAGTTCACCTCTCATATTTAACAACGGCAGTGCCGTTTGCCGTAAAAAAACCTGTCACTAATCAAGTCTTAGTCGGATTGCTGTGTAGCTCCGCTGGAAGTAGTTGAATTTGCTTCTCCTTTACAAAGGCGGTCGCCCAACGGCACACTGAATGGCGTGAGTTGGGCAGGGAGCTGATGACGCAGGCGCTGACTGACCTCTGCTATCCCATCATCGAGATGAGCGTCACACAGTGGGTGATAGACGATTTGGTCGACTTCCTTGTCCAATGTGTGTTTGTGGTCACTGGAGCACACAAGATGATCGTAGAGCAAACGCTTTCGGAGGTGTTTGAGATGGTGCTCGATGAGATGGCCGCGTGGATGGAGGAGCAGGTGTCTTCAGAAGCTGGGTCGAAATAGTCGCAAGACCGTTCATAGTCGAGATGGGATTGGTCTCCATTCCTGGTATAAATCTTTAAACTGATAGTAAATACAAATTCATGCATTTTTAAGAAGTTGGTTCATCCTCATGTTTTTTTCAAATAGTTTCGTTTAAAATTAGAAGTTTCCAGCTGACAAAAGAGAGGCAATGAGAAATGCATTTATAATGAACGGTAGCCAATGAAGGAAGGGACCCAGTGTGGAAAATTGGATGGAAGCAGGACCGACCCATGTGGTAGAGTGGAAGTACTAGTCCTTATAATTCAATTTTATAATACTTTTCAAGGAAAATAAGAAGGAACACTAATTAGCCTAGTATTTTCTGTTAGTTAATCAAACAATGCCCTTAGGGGCCGTGAGATAGGGTTGTTCCCAGGTCACTTAGTGAAATGCTGGAAGAGTAACTTGTAAGGGATGTTCTGAGCCTCAGGAGAGAGAGGTGAAGAGTTGTAAGTAGACTGCACCGTTGGGAAGGCACCAATGTGGCATAAAGAGGGGAAAAGAAGACTTCATTTGGTATCGTTGGTTCTTCAGCCGGTTTAGGACCGCCTTACTTGGCGTTGCCGTCTTCAACTGATCCCCAGGTTGGAAGTTTTGTGGTTGGGGGAGAGGGGTGGGAGGGAGAATGGGAAGTACAAAGAGGGCGTTGAAAAGGGCCTAAACTTCAATTTAAACGTAGTCGTGGTGAATATTCTGCGCAGAAGTAGCGACCATAGCAAGAATGCACGGGCGGTTGTACATCCTCTCAAATTTCCCTCCACGCACCTAAAATTATCAATTTAAACAGCTCTGGGCCCATATACTTAAAGCAGGTAGGGATGTGGGGAGACTTTGGCTTCCTCCGTGGTCGGGCAGACACTCCAGTTCCAAGTTCAAACAGTTCGCAGGGTAGTCTCATCGAGTTATAGCGAAAATTCTGTCCAAGTTAGTGGGACCTGTTACAAGATGGCTGAGTCAAATACTGAGAGCACATGATTAGTTACACACATGTATTTATTTAACACCTAATACGACTCACGTAATTCAATCTATATTCAAAATAAATCTGTTCTGCGGGATGATGCATTTATGTCCATTTTAATAAAAGACAAAAACTGGTTTGTTTGCGAATGAAGAAAAGAACACACTTTATTCGTGGTTAAGTGTTCAGCATATTAACTATCTGAACGATCTTTGGGCCGCGTTCCTTAAACATGAAGGTTTGAAAAATCAGATACGCATTTATGGTGTGCATTGAAATTTGCGTGGTAGCGGATTTGTTTTTTAGTGGATATTGCGTAATATGAAGCCCGCAAATATTTATTTTGTTTAAATATAAGCTGCGTGCCATCAGCTGAATTGTTCATTTTGGCCGTAAATAAATTTGACCCTGTCTTAGAGATCATGGATTCAGGTAATCTCTAAGATAAGAAGCATTTTGCGAGATTACGTCGTGTCTTTTTGTGATTTATGCATTTTTGCGAGTTTTTCATCAAGGTTCTCTATCTATTTGTGTTGCAACCTTAGAAAGACAATGAATGAGGCTGACGCATTTGATCAGAAGCCGAAGATCTTTCTGATGGGTTTGAAGGGGTAATGGCTGCTCATGCTTTGTCACTGATTAAAATGCTAGGAGCGGTAAATCCTCCATTCAAAAAGTGGTCTTTCACAAGCTTGCCCCAGCAGAAACTCTTTATTTGGAAAGTACGAACAAAATTGAGAAGAATGGTAGGCAGTTTACGTCTGTTGTTGATGTCTCCTGCGTTTTTACGTGTTCGATTATTCTTATATTTTTTTGCAGACATTTCCGATTGTTCCTTCATCAAGTTTCAAATATGGGACTTTCCGGGTCACATTGATTTCTGTGATTCCAATTTCCTCTCAGACACACTCTTTTCTGATTCTGGCGCCATCGTTTTCGTCATTGATGCACAGGTACGGGCTTGTCACATTTAACCTAAGATTTTTAACTGTAAAGTAACTTAGTATTCCAATTTTAGGATGACTACATGTCGGCATTGCACCGCCTGACCTCAACAGTTGAGTACGCCTACAAGAAGAATCCCAAAATCAAGTACGAGGTTTTCATTCACAAAGTGGATTGCCTTTTGGACGATCAGAAAATCGAAATTCAGCGGGACATTGCACAACGCGTAAATAACATTGTTGATGACATTGTCGCTTCACACAATCCGGGTAACTACAACTCATCCAACGTTACGATCGGGTAAATACTCACTTTTTATTTTATTATTTGGAACTCTGATTTTTTCAGCTGCTGTGTGACTTGCTAGCCACAATTTTCGCTACAAAAACCACCTAATTTGGTGCGCATATTTTCCAAAATTCGCTGCCCATTATACAATTTCACTGCTACCATTTTGAAAACTGCTGCAGTCAGCCACATCGCCATCAGCATTTACGTTGTACTCTCAACCACTTGGACCTGCCAAATAGAGTTGACAAGAGCTTTGAGTTAATCGTATCCACTGCTGCCTTCTTCCGTCCATAGCCTTTCATTTGGCAGATATTTTGTTATTAATGAGTGGAAAGATTGGGATGCTATTAGGTTTTCCAGTTGGGTTAAACTTTGTTTTTACAAAGCTGACGGGAGGGAGACGCGGCCTATCACAAGTTCCGCTCACTCAAATGCTAGAGACAGCTTACGTGTATGGAAAGGTGGCAGTTTACAAGGACGGCTGTGTGAGTAGGCCCTCCGGTATCCTCCCCATGCTTCCTGATTTGTTGCCTTGATCAAGAAGATGTCCAAACTGCAAGTGTCTTCGCCCCAGAAGTAGATTGGGAGGTTTTGTGATCTTGACAGACAAGTAATATCGCTGGATGTCCAGTCAAAACAAATGTTCTTGTGCTACACAGCCTCCTCTCTTTGAGCGCACTTCTCTTCACGACTCTTCAGCGTCACTTTGTGCAAGGTAGTCGGTGCTTGCAACACCACCTGCAAGCCAGGAATGCAGGTCGTGCAAGCCCAAAGAGAGTGGTGTATTTAATCCTCTACAGTGGATCTATGATCAAGTTCTCTTCGAAGTTTTTTGGCACGAAAATCTGGAAGGGTTCCCACAATGATTTCATTTTATGTGTCGATTACGAGCGTGTAGAAACAACTAACTAAAAGCGAAGCCATTTAATGTAGCTTCACAGAGACGAGATACAGCGTCAGTCAATCTGGATCCTGTGTTTTGCCTTTTTAATTAAGCATCGCGCCACTAGTGTGATAGACATTTTCAGTTTTGTCTCATAAAATCTCAGCAAAACACTAGATCGAAATGATCACCAGAGGTGAAGGTAGCTTCAATAATCCTTCCGTTTTGAGGCTCTGGTGAGTAAGTCTTCAATAATCCATTCTTTCCTTCACACCAAAGTTTGACGCCCGGCCTTGATGAAGAGGTTTCTTTTTGTTTGATTTGATTTGCAGTGCCTAGAATCATCCTTAAAGCCATAGTAAGGCATGGCGTCGAAGTTGAGTAGTTCACTGTTAGTATACAGGAGGGCTGAGGGCTATAGGCGTGGCCAGAAGGCCATTTCACAAGTTTTTAAATAGATTCGCTATACTGCATCTTGCAGACTCAACCCGCTTGCGATCAAAAGGTTTGTCAACTTTAACTGTCTGCTTTGTGTTGAAGAATGACTGGTTATGGTTAACACCCATTGAATATTTTTCAGTGGATTTGAAGAGGGTCTTACCTGCTGATGAGCATGGTAGGAGAAGGTAGTAATGTTTATGTGAGATGCCTGTTTGCCTAGATTCCACCTAACCACCATCTACGATCATTCCGTCTTCGAGGCGTTCAGCAAGGTGGTTCAGAAACTCATTCCCTATTTGGATGCTTTTGAGGACCTCTTGAACATTTTCATATCGGTAAGTGTCGATCATTCACAAATTAATGCTCCCTTGGTGATGCCCAAGTAGCACCTCTTTCTTCTCCCTTAGAGCTCCATGCTGGACAAGGCGTTCCTCTTCGATGTGGCCACCAAAATCTACCTCGCGACGGACTCCACGTTGGTGGACATCCAGACGTACGAGCTGTGCTGCGATATGATAGACGTTGTGACCAACATTTCCTCCATCTACACGTAAGTGAGTCCCCACTCCCAAACATACTTATACCACCGAATTACAATGAGTGTTAGTGCCTGTCTTAACCGCATTTCAGGTGTGGTGAGTACGTTTAACCATCGGAGCTCTCTGTCCGCATCCCAAATCGCATTGCTCATATCTGTCTCATCTTTTATACTACCCATTTAGGAGTATGCATTTGCCTTTTCCTCTGCTTCAGTCCCTCCTCGGAGCTCAGCGATCCACCCTTCTCAGAGCAGACTTCGTCGACTATTGTGTTGAATAACGCGACTGTCATCTACCTCCGCGGGATCAATCGGTACATGGCGTTGGTGTGCATTCTACGGGAGGAGTCTCTGGAAAAGATAGGTGCGTGAGAGTTTTATCACCTTAGTTTCAAGAGTTCATGCTTAGGTGCTGGGGTGATTTTGTTGGTTCTGTTCAGCAGTTCTTTTTTGTAAATATTCTGAGGTGGGTGGAAACGCTTTCACGATGCATCAACCACTTGATTCTAAGGAAAATTACATTGTTGTGGGGCTGGGCATAAAAATCTAGTAGATAGTTAAAAACTAGCCGATAATACAATTATGTCCTTTTTTGGGCACTCCTTATTCATGGAAGCCACAACTGCCCCGATGATAGGCGGACTAAATCTTGGCATTGTGGTGGTACCTGTTAGTGGTTCCTTCAACAACTCTGGGTGGGGGTCACGTGGGTTGGCGCACTTTGGTAAACCACGACTGGATCAGCTAGAAACCACATTAAGACTCGCGATCAGATGCTTTGGCAACCGTTTTCGGCTTCTGAATCTGGATCGTCGCATCTAATGGGGAATAGTAATTTCTGCATTTTGAGGCCATCTTGAAGAGGGTACTGCCTTAGAATCGTTGGTTTTAGGCTAAGGCGATGGAGACGTCATGCCTTCGAAGGTTATTTGTAGGGCCCACTAAATATCAATAAGACGTATTAGCTTGACTAGACGTTTGCTGAGAGCGTGCAGAGGGGCTTGTGGGTTTTCGACAACATGAATGACATAAAAGGATAGTAATCAAAACCTGTAGAGACTGAGGAGCACACACCTGGGGCTGTGACTTGAAGGTCACAACACTGGGATGTTTTTCCCTCAGTCATGTTTGATCCAGGGCTTTTGCGTTTAAGATGAACGGGTGAGACGATTCAAACTAAGGTTCGGCTTGCTCCTGTAAACTGCGCCATTAGGAAATCAGACAAAAATCGGGTTATGCCCCCACCTGCACCATCAGATGTGCGAGAAAGTTATTAATGAAAACAGTGAAACAGTTATGCATCCACTCCCTCCAGAAGAGTTGTGATTTTGTCTCCAGTGGTTACAAAGCTCCATTAACTTCCCCCCCCTTTGGGGTGGTTGAGGTGGATTCCATATTTATCTCAAGAGGAAAGGGCCCCTTCAACCACATTAGTGGGGCTTCAGTCAGCTTTGTTCACACGCCTTATTTTAGCATCCACAGTTAGTTCACCTCTAAGGTAGGTGGTATCACGTCGTTGGACTTCGCTTGTCAATAACTGCCTTGTCAAAATGAAATTTGAGGTATCAAGTGAGGATTATTCACTTAAAAGTGGAATGTTTAATTAACACACCAGTGTGGTTTATTCTGTCACCTTAAGCGTGTGTATCCAACTCATCATTGCCCCCCATCACACACTTCCTTCCAGGCATTATCGAATACAACTACCAGGTCGTGAAGGAAGGCATTCAGCGTATGCTGAGTGTGAATCAGCAGGCAATCAAATCTCAGCGCTCTTCTATTTGCCTCACTGAGCCTGGAAGCGACATGCCCGAGGAAAACGGCGACAATGCGGCCAACAGTAGTACCAACAACAACAACGTCGAAGATCCCGTGGTGTGAGGAGGAGCAGGAGAGGGAGGAAAGACCACCTTGCCTATTTTCTAGCAATTGTTACTCTTCCATACCTTTTTCTGATGAACGCGTGGTGTTTGAAAAAAAGACGACGGTATTAATCGTGCTTGATTGTTTACGAATTGATGCCTGTGATTCCATTTTCTTAGGCGTAAATCTAACAGCTACAGTTGACTGTTCATTTTCCATTGATGTAATCCAAGAGTTCGAGGTTAGTGGAGATGGAGCCTGGTAGCCTTGGCATATCTGGAAAAGGGTGCTTCAGGGGCAAACACAGAGGTATCTTCTACCAGTAGTAGATTGAGACGCTAGCATTGTCACTCTGCCCTCCAGAAGTGCGTCATTCGAAGGTTGAGAGACGGAAGTTTTTTTGAAGAACCACTTTATGTGGCTCCGCCTCTGATTGTTATCATAGAGGACGTTGATTTCCCAATAGACAAGGAAACCAGGCGTCAGCTTCTCAGCGATTCGGGCAAAGTAGACGATTAATTTGTGAGCCCTTTACCTATGGATAGTTGAAGGTGACAGCGCTTTAGTCATGACCTTCGTTGGTAAAAATGATTTAAATTGGGACAGGTAAGCCTTTTAAGCACTCACTGCGGGGTCTAGCGCCTCCACTTGAAAAAAAGTTGACTTGAGAGCCGGAAGAGGGCTTGACACACTTGAATAGGGTACCGGAGCGCAACTGCGATTCGTCTTCACCGAAAGGGTGGTTTACTGCCCGTATGTTAATGCTTAAAAAGTGCACGACTTCTACTGTGTATGGGCAGCATTCGTTTGTCTTCACCAGCGCGATTAAGTTACTTACTCACGAGGCTTTAAAGTGGCTACCAGACATCCAAAAAGTGTACCTGGCTATCATTCCCACTGACGACAGCCTTGAGGGTAGCCGCAAAGGCAGTTACCGTTGCGGTTTTGTAGTCCTTACCTTACTGATACCCACATAAGTAGGGTCATGAGCGCCATGTGAAATTCGCTAACTTCGGCAGACCAGGTCTGTGCGGAACCGGTGGGCTTTAGAGATGGAAAAAGGGACAAGTACACACTCATGAGGTTTAGGAACACACTGGGGCGATACGATGGGGCTAATTGCGGCCTACTTTCCGCCGTCCCTGAGGTGGTCCTTCTTCGGTCCCCAGAATGAACCAGCTTGATGGAAAGCAACCGCGTGACACACCATCAGAGTCCCTAAGTGAAGTACATAGATTCTGATACTTGAACGCTTGAGACGCACCAACATCGCCATCTGCTTGTCCTACTCCGGGTCGTTGCATTGTATTCCCCCCAAACCTAAAGGCAATAGAGATTTACTATTGCAAACTAACAAACACAAACGGCAATTCGCAGCTACTATCCACTTCGAACTCTGCACCTTGAATATTCTACAGACGTGGAAGAACGCCCCCACAACCCCAAAGACAGCAAACTACTGGCGTCAAGGTACGCACGCTTGCACAGGTATGTATATGGGATGCGTCAAAGCCGTTTCGGCCTCCTTTGGTCCGCAGTATTGACAAATTTCCCAATCCACTTCACCCCAAGGGCCTGGCAGATGCGGAACCAAACAATTTGGGGCAGAAATCGGTCATATGCTATGCCCAAACGTGATAGAACATCACTTACCCCACCGACGCAGTTCCTCAAGAAAACATGGTAATTCTAGGATTCAAACACTCGAGCCGAATTAGCGCCTTTGTGTACTCGGGGGAAAGTGAATCATATGCCCTATTTCCTATTGTTGTCCCATGTCCGCCTCTAACTTAAAGGTTACAAAACCCAACTCAGATTTACTAACTTTTGATATACCAGTCCCATCTGATGACCATTTCAAACTCCGCGTCTAGAGCAATCCACAGGCCCGGAGAAAGCCATCACAACTTCAAAGACAACCAACACCCAGCGTTCCCATAAATACGCACACGTGCTTGAATGCATAAGCCTCATCGATCGTGCTTCGCTGACCAATGAATGAAGGGCTTAAACGTCATTGGTCACTTTACCCATACCCTTTCCACACGCACGCGTGCATATAGCCATCAGCTCCATTCTGTCGAGGTTCTGCTTGCTATGATTTTTTCGCGCCTTCACGTACTGGGCTCTGTACCCAACAAGCTGGCAATAGTTCCACGACGTAATGGGGCTGTATTCACGTGGATGAAGAAGAATTTTGCTGTCTCTTACCTTATTTTTGTCGTGGGATCCGGTCTGGTTTCGCTGGCCATGTACACCGTGACTTGCCTCTTTCGAAATCCAGACATTCGTCTTCCCTTCTACGACGATAAACCACGGGATGAGTACTACTTCAATAAGCACTACTTTGGCGCTAGTGCAAATACAGATCCACGGTTGCCGCCTGTTAGGATGCACTACAATGGCGATCTGGAGTTTCCCTACGATAACCCACGGAGGAAGGCTAGGACACTCCACGAAATTTAGCTCCCATCAAGAGTGCTTTTCGACTCCAGGATATTTTCTGTACATCTGATGCTTGAACACTTTGTTATTTCGGCCACACCTCCGATTATTCATTTTAGCAGGTACTCCCACCCTTCTTCAATTTTAATAATTACTGTTAGCGTAAACAAATAAAAAACCCTTTGTTCTAAAGTATTAAGCCTTACCCACCTTTACTTTAGTCACGTGACTACCTGTTTGTCAGCGAAGTGCCTTCCTACTACTTATTTAATGAGCAGTAGAAGCTATCTGGTCTCAGAGGGCCTTCAATGTTGTGCTGTGGGTCCATTTAAATATATTTCAGCTAGTTTACTCCGTACTTTAATAGTTGAATGCATGTAACCTTTCTTGCCTGCAAATCGGCTAGTTGATGAGACTGATCCACCGCGAAAACTTCTTACAGGATAGCATTTATGGGAGTTATTCAAACCATTGTTCTCAACGAGTTCAGATTCAGTCGACTGCTTTAAACTTTGGTTTGCTAAAAATATTGGGATTTCTCACATATCTATAGGTATTTGAAAAAAAATAGTAGTTGTTCTAGTTCTACTAGATCCACTTGATACTGATGAAGGTACCACTCTCGCTGCACAATCTCATGGCTCGCATATGTGCTAATGCTGAGTTTGCTAGCTTACCAGAGTAACTTTGCTGCCTATTGCTGGTTTGAGTTGCCATGGCCTTATCGATTTTCTATTGGTTAACCGCGATTTGACACAGCATTCAAGTCACCTGTGACATTTAGGTTTTCTACCTGAGCGCACAACTACGTGGTGCATTTATTTACAAGATTTTACCCTCCCTAAACAGGCTTCAATCTCTATCAATGTGATATGGGTGTTAGTAGTATTGAGCCGACCATCTTACCAGGAAAAGCTAACCATTGACCAGTGAGAGGGGGTCATGAACTGCTTTACGTTTGTTGGATGGAAGCAACTTACTAGTGTCAGTTAGAGGGAGGATGAAATATCCATCCATTCTTTAGTACAGAGAGCACGACTGCCTGTGGCTGTCGACTCTTCTACGTCCCTGTGGAGCAAAAAGTTGATCGCCAAACTCTTGGTTCATCTGACACAAAATCTCGTAGTAGAGTCAGTTCCACATGGTGCTTTCGGTGGCTTAAATGGGCGTGAACGAATCTAATTTGCTTTAATTCAAAGGTGTTAAAACTGTTCATTTCATCCATAAAGTAAGAGAACAATGTCGCATGACTGGTCTGTATGATCGCTGCACCGATGCGGTTTTGGACTTTTGCAAATCACCCTCTTCTGGTGCGCTGTTCACCTGCCTCTAACCGTATTCCAGTTAGGAGTGCATGTGAGGTAACCGTAAATGAAAGATCACCTGAAGTTGTTACACTTGAATCCTTTCTTTATAATGAGCGTGCATACCACAAATTATGCGGCATTTTTGTTTTCAAGTGAAGTATGCTGTTTTACTTGCTAGTACCTATGCTTTGGGTACTCTTGTGGACGCCTTAATGCTAAGGAATTTGTGGAGCAGCATTCGTTCTGGACACCCCATCGCTGGTGGAATCGGGCTTCAGTTCCTGACCCCTCGGTTTTTGCTACTTATATTCATTCAGTAGAGTGTGTGGTGCAGTCAAAGAGGACAGTGGAGTTGCCAAAACAGTGATTGTAACGTTCTGATGATTAAAATAGTCACCACTACAACGAGGGGCAAGCTATTTCCCAAATCTAGTAAAAACGTTGGATCTAGTCACCTCAGTTCCTGCTTCAATTTCAGTTCGTTTGTTATTATCTAATGCCAAGATGAGAAGCATCCAACACGGGGAGAATATGGGAATGAAGATGAAGTAGTAGCTCCTCCATTCTTAAGTGGATAAGTTTTGTAGTAGTACAATGCTTTGCTTCGCTTTCTAACTGATTCATCGGTTCTGAGTGCTTCTCACGAAATGCATCCCATCAAATGGATGGATGCCAGCCGTAATTGACTGGTAAGAAAATAAGGAAAATATTCATAGTGAACGATTTTGCCTGTAGACCATCACGTGCAAAATATAATCCTCTGAGGTTGAAATGGTATGTGGCCCAGAAATGAAAAGTAAATGGGGGAGAACTGCCCCGCTTGAGCGGAACCATTACTGCGTTTCTTCGTTTAAAACGTGTTTAAGTAGTTTTATAAGGCGATGTTTCTTGGTGATGCTGATGTCAACCAAATGCCTCATCATCCCTTACACTTCGATCTGGAACCACCCTAACCGATAGGGACACAAAATTCTTCATCGCCAAGAGTGAGAAGTCTTTCTGAACCTGATGCGTCTTGAAGTGATTTCACCACCAGCATACAAATGTTTAAACCGCTTTTAAGCGGCATTACTGCAACTGCTTTGTAACCGTACCTTTTTCGGATTCAAGGGTAAACTTGCCAACTTTGGAATCGAGCCAAACTCCTAACTGCGCCATGTCCGACCAAAATTTTATGACGCGACACCTCAAAGTATGAAAAAAATAGCACAGATGAGTGACAGGAATGTCGGCAACCACTGGCTACATTGCTGTTTCGATTTGCCCAGGAGTTCATTTTCTTGGCAAGCGCTATAACCGTCACACTCTAGCTCACTCCCTTTCGATTGGAAGATATGACGTGCAGGCGTACTTTAAGCTCACCAATGCTAACTGTGAGGCCAAGGCCAATCAAATGTCATTAAGATACAATTCCGATATCCTGCTTTGAGAAGTCAGCTGTCATGCGCACACGCGTGTCCTCCTTGCCGTTTCTGTATGCGTTGGCTAGTTGGCGTCTGCCGTCGGGCCTGCTGCTCCATTACTCGAGGGTTGGGAGCCCGAATGGATCCAAAGCCCAAGCACGTAAGCACCAGTTTATAGCAATTGCCAGTTCTGGGATAAAATGAGGCTAAAGACTTGGCATGCGATTGGTGTTGGCTTAATAACATAGTCAGAAGGAAACACCGCCATGTAGCCAACCAGTGCTGTAAGCTAATTGACTTTAATTTGTTGGGAATGGAGATAGCAACTCCCACCTTCCCGCGGTCATGTCGCCTCTGATTTTCCCCAGCATGGCTAATCTGCCTAAAGAAGATGGGGCATCCAGTTTAGCCTCCCATAAAAGCAACCGATTTATCAGTTTAAGTGCTTTAAATGGCAGCATCCAGGATGTCTCCAAAAGGATTATTTAGCGGATTGGTCTGCTGGGACGGCACTTGGATTATGGGAGGGGTAGAAATTTTACAAAATGCGATATTTATTTGTTTAATTATAGCCTTATCACAGAACGGTTTGAAATACTTTAGTCAGTTGCCGGAAAAGACCAAAGATTTGAATTTTAAGTCATGAACTTGTGTTCCCTACGCAGAAATGCTCCCTCTTCATTGACGAAAGCCAATTGATAAAGAAAATGGGGGAAAGGTGGAAACATTGTAAACAATTGTGAATCGTAATATTTGTAAGACAACTATTACGGATTTTTACTAAAAACAGGGACTAAAATTGTTTTACTTAACCAATGGAAATTGTGGTTACGGTTGTAGGCTACGTAACTATTTCAAAGCAGAAAATATTTTGACTGAAATATGCTTGGAAAGTCAGAATATATTACGGTGGCAGATATGTCTCAATTTAACTGCCGTTAAACAGGATGAGTTAGAGGATGAAGTAGGGGTGAACAGGCCGGCACAAAGTACATTTCATTCAGGTCAAGGGCGCCTCTGACCTCGGAGAAACCGTAAGCGGCACTAAAACCTGACAACTGCATGTCACACGAGTCTCGCATGTAATTAGGACGCTATGAAGTAGCACTTAGTGGACGAATCTCCATTACTTTCTTAGTGGGCGGTGTAAAATTTCGCACTGAAGTAGTTGATTATTATTATTTTGGAAACGATTGTGGCACTGGCCTTAAATTATAGGCGTTGGCATTGCATTGGACCCAAAGTGCAAGGTTGGACGAGTAAAGCAATGACATAACAAGGAGAATGTCGTAGTTGGGAAACATTTTCGTTGAAGTTTACTAAATGAAAAACACTTTTGCTTGCAGAACAAGCTGGACAAACTAAGTGAACCACCATTTTGCTGGTTGCCCATCCTTTTCTGTAGTTTTTTAAAACTCTAGAAGAGGATGATTGAAAGAAGAATGGGAAATGGAGAATTTGCAGTTGTGTCATAGAATATACACCCTCGGTTTCGGTAGCGAGCCATTTTTGAGCCACGTCATTGAACCTATGCCGAATAGGCCAGTCTCAGGACCGTATCAGTAGTCTACAGCCCCTTTTGCACGTCGACAATACATATTCTACCTTTCTTTCTCGCCTGACCAGTCTCAGGGAGTTACACGTGTACCGTTTAGATATTGTAAACAACCTTTTTAAGAAAAAATGCATTAGGAGCAAGTAAATTCCCTTTAAGATTGCGGCAAAACTGCAAGGCTTCAAAACTTTCCTTGAAAGTAATCAGACAAATATGGAGAAACATAGTGCAACATTTAGTGAGGTTGTGAAAATCTCGCCAATTTTAATGCTCCATGTTTAATGCTTTTTATGTTGTCTAGTCCTCCGCCGAGAGGACGCATGACTTATTTACCGTGGTTCAGCCTTTTTGCATTTTTTTTAATAACTACGTCTAGGGAAGACTTGGTTTCTTACCTGATCGGGCAAAATTTTTGTTGCTAACCAAAACACTGCCAAAAAATGAACTCCTTTTGCCTGTAAAACGGGCGCATTCCCTGCAACTTCTAAGACTTCAAATGGTACAAGGGCATCTTGATGACGAGAGAGAGAGAGAGAGAGAGAGCATTGTCACATCTTCCTAAGTAAGCATCAAAGAATCGTAAGGTAATATTCCCTAGCTATTGTCTCTTAGAGGTAGCCTTAAAGGCTTTGCGAGTAACGGGAGCGAAAATTGAAGAGTAAATGATGTGGGAACACCCATGGGGGTATCTCACGGTAAGATGGACAGCTTTTCAGAGTCATTGCTACCTACCATTTGGATGAATTACCTAAATTCTCGTTCTCCTTGTGGCTATGACAGATACGGGCTTCACAAAACAGTCGAGACCTTTTCATATGAGTCTGTATAGTACCTTTTTACTCATTAATCATACTCTGCATCTAGACGGAGCTCTTCTAACAACCGTCTGAGTGTGTGGTGGTACATTCTTTGCAAAGACGATAGTTTGAGAGTAAAACTGGACCTTTTACAGCGGTTTGATTGCTGAGAGCTCTCAAAGTTACGTGACGCGGAGGCATTAGTTTCAATATTCACTACTATATGGCGGTAGTCGAATAAGACAGCTGGAAGTCAATCCCTGGACAATGATTAGAGTGGTACAATAAATCCTTCTGAATCCAAAGAGACGTGGGTTGATGCGTCGTGTCCAAGCTCACGACTAACGCTGGTAGCAGAAAGTAAAACGAAACCCCTCAAAAGGGCGATTCCTATGTTGGAGCTGTGCCCTTCCCATTATCAAGAGACTTAACAAGCGTTTGGCCGGATGAGGCTCCGAAAGGGAGTTAAACGGCAGCCGTCAACTTTCCAGAAACTCAAACTTTACCGGGACAAGGGACGTTTGACGATTAAGAATGAAAGTTAACAAAATATCTTCAAACATCTCTTGAATGCAACAGTCCATTACAACTACAACAGCAGACTTTGTCTTCTCCGGAAGAGACCCTTTAAACCAACCTTACTTCACAGACGATTGCTTCAGAAACAAAATAATCTGTTACTTTGAAATGTGTTTTCTCAAGGACTCAAAGTTCATGAAAATGTGCCTGATGATGCTTACTTACACATGCATGCGTGACGGTGGAGTGCTCGAACCTAGAAAGAGACTGCAATTCGAATCACAGAGGGAGAGATGTGGATGAGAATCACTTCTTCACAATAGCCAGATAGTAAGTCCAGTAGAAAATGTTGTACATAATGTAGCAGGTGGGAAAGAGGAAACGGCTGTAAGCATCGATTTCGGACTCCACAGCCACTGGAATGCGACTCTTTTTGCCAACCTTCTTAGCTCGCGTCTCCTCAATCACCGATTTGGTTAGAAAGGCGTCCAAATCGTTGAAGTAGGACAGTTGTTGTTGGATGAAGCCCTGATCGTCCCTCACACCCCCACCTCTCTGAATACTTGCCATTTGACCTTGCTCACATGCTGCTAACCAACGAGTCAATTCCTCTTTCACTATCAACTCAACGTCGCCTCGCCATGTCTCCTTTCTCTTCTGCCGAAGCATTGTGATTGCCACTGCATACTCAACTAACACTCCAATAACGAAGATGATGGAAAAGATGAGCCAAAGGTCAATAGCTTTGATGTATGACACACGCGGAAGGTTTCCCGTGATCGAGGAAGCCTGAGTCAACAAACCCAAGAGACTGAGTAGCCCCAAGGGAACTCTAGCTGGTGCAGCGTCCACGGACACGTAGAAGCTCAACCACGAAACCATGATAATTAGGATGTTGGGGATGTATGTGGTCACGAGGTAGCTGCCCAGTTGACGCTTGAGACTGAATTGAGCCATGAGGCAAGTGTAATTACCAGTGGATGTGGAAGACTGGGCTGTGCAATCCAGAGTGGTGAAATTGGTTGGCGTGTTGAATTCAGAGAGTTGGAGATTGTTCTGCAATTCTACAGGCTCCTTCTCCCTCCAGACGAACTTTAGTTCACTCAGAGTGTAGCCGTAACTTCCGATGTTCATGTGGCAGTACTGAGTGTCCATGGGAAAGGTGGCAAGGTCCATTTGGCACGAAAATCTCATGGTGATTTTCTGACTATATAACACCTCACCATTGGGATGAACACGAAGGAGGTAGTTTGGAAGCGTCATTTTGTGCAAATATCCGTCTTTTCCGTTTCGGAAAAACAGATCAGGTAACCATAGATTCTCCTTTAACGTAGGAGAGACTAGAGGTTGAGTGTAGTTTTTAAAGTCATCCCGGTGATTCCATGCTAGACGGGGGTCAGTCCATGTCTGCCGAAGTAGAGCGTCAATGTAGTAGTCCATGGTGCGTACATCGACGGAGAAGATTGCCAGCACCTTCATATTTATCTCCACTACTGTGGGAATGTCCAATTTTTCTGTTGGACGTTCATGCGTCTTGTAGTTGGCGAACAGCGTCCCGACTAGCCGGTCACGTTGGGTGACTGCTTGAGGGTCTGTCTGAAGATTATTAAGTAGATTGGCCTCGTAGCCTTGACCTGTATTATAAGTCTCGTCACGACGATTAAGTGTTTCGTGCTCGGGTTCGACTGGACTCGTGTCGGTGAAGGGGAAGACACCAAATCCCCCCTCCAATTGAAAGCTCATTAAAGGCTGGGATTGGAAGCTCAATAGCAGTAAAAGTGAGAGCCTTTTTAAGCGATTCATGCTGATTTGGTGGAAATAATGCTACCAAGGGGCAGCTGCGGAAATGCTTTCGTGGTGAGGTGAAGCTGCGAAATGAGCAAGATTATGCGCAGCCATCTGATTGGTTCAGCTCAAGGGCACACGTTCAGTTAGCCTGGGTGTTCACACATGCACACACCTTCCCTCGCTTGTGAAGCAGACGCAAGTGCCTGTCTATCCCGCGCCTGTCCGTGCCTCGTGAAACTGCGGGAAGTCGACTAATCCTGGGCTGTGGCGAAGGCCACCCATTGCAGTGGTGTACATCGTAGCAACCAGGTGAGTTAAATCAATGATACTGCTGCGGTGAGAGCTTGTTTATCTATGGAACCATGACATAAGGCCAAAGGGGAGGTTTTTAAACTACGGCTTAGTGAATGCCTTCCTACCTGTCATGGTAACAAACGCGCATGTTTAGACAGTTTATGTTTTCTTCAATTATTTTCTTGCTACTTTTATTTAAATTACTGTCGCCTCCAATATGACTGGTGGAGAGATCCGCGAATCGCCCGTGAGAGTAAGATAGCTCACCGGACTAAATATGACAACCGATAAATTAAAGACGTTTTCCCACATGCATTATTCTATTTCACTTGACTCTGTAGGGGTTCTCAAGGCCAAAAGGCCTTACAAGTAACGTCACAAAGCCGTCCGGATGGCCATTTTTTTAGCAGTTGAAAAACCTGACTGTCTACTCACTCTCAAATTGGCATTCCGAGGGCTACATAGGTAGAACTTAAAAGACCGCTTCTTCCACTAGCTGAAGCTGGTCCAAATCTCGAGATCCGAAAGAAAATGATGTTTTCATAACTCCTCTGACTGAAAGCTGTTTGATACTATGTCGGCTCCCATCCTACCGTTTGAGCAAAAAGTCTCTAAAGTAACCCGCAAGGGTCCCATGAAATCTGCTTGTTTAACCATGTATAACACTTCCATATCGTCTTGTATTCCATGTTAAATAGCGACTTCTGAATTCCTTCGACTTTGTTCCAAACCTCTCTACGCATGGGAAATCATGTCCGCCTGTTAGAGGCTACGGAAGCCATTCAGTGCTGCATCGTCCTCGAGTCTCGAGAGAATGCTACAGAAGCACTCTAAATTCTGGCACATCGCTTTGGAACCCGAGTTTGGGAGCCCTGCTTCAACTCACGTATCCATTTATCGTACTGGGTGTATTCTGTCGATGCAAACAGTACCGACGTCCAGTCCAGTGGGTGAGGGTGAAGCTCGTCCACAGTTAGAATTGAAATTGCAAAGGACAAGCAGAAAATAGGAAAAACAAAGCGGCTGTTCAAACTGCCCTAACGGAGTTGAAGAACTGTTAGGTAAGGTGGATTGCGCTCCAATTGTATCCAAGTTGCAAGGGATACAAGAAGTAACGGTAAACTACACCATCAGGAAATTGTGTCGAACTATGGACTCGTGGAGACGAAATGCACTAAGTAAACCGTGTTGGGAGACCGCATGACAATACTGCTCCGTATTGATCAGTAAACAATATGAGACACCATTATCATGGAAACCTAGGGCATCCTGGTTGCTGGATGACCGTGATTTAGCGGTGCAGATGTTATTAGCTTTGAGAAAGAGCCTAAATGATGGGGAATTAAATCCACCGAAGTATCTCACAGCATGAGGTGGAACTAAAACTGAAACCTGAACAAAAGTAGTACCGACTAGACAGAGATTATTGCCTCTGGACTGCAAAGAATAACCTCTTTACTGGAACCCCCTTCTTGAACAATTCAGGTGGAGTGTTCTTGAGTTCCCGAGAGCATCCATGTATCCTTATTGCGGAATACGAAGTCTGTCGATGCCAGCGATATTTTGAGATTTGCTTTGAGAGACAGTTAGATGGTGAACCCAAGGTCTACTATATGAAATCTTATCGGTTTGAGGCTAGCTTATCTCCTTTTGCTGCACTTCTGAATCTAAAGCAGCCCACGGAGTGCCGCAAGATCAAGCGTAACATCTGGATACTTGCTGTGGCAAAACGAGCCTTCCTGAGTTTACCTTAAGTCAAAGAAGTTGAACAGACGGCTAGTGCCCTGCGAGAAATACTGTTATAATGTGTGAAGAACGAAAGCAAAGCTTCAGATAACACTAGGCGTTGTGCGTGACATGCGAGTTCAGGCGATGTCATAAGATGGGAAGGAAACCTCACCAGGCTAGAGGTGCTGTCCCCTGCAATACCCGGTTAATCAAGTAGCTCCCAGCTTGCTTTCCGGATAACTACTTGTAAGAGATACTTCTCAAAGGGAAGATGAGATGATGCAAGACATGGTTAAGAATTGGGTAATTCTCTTAGTTAGAGTTATAAACACTTGGGAATAGCCTAGCTGGCGTTTCTCTATGCTCTGGAGATTGGCTTTGGAAGTGAGGACCTACATGCACGGCCTTAATAATGCATCAGAGGTAGGCCGTGCTGCTAGGACTTTTCTGACCCCCCTCGATTGTGGGAAATCTTGTGGTTCAATGATCCTGGTTGGGAAGACTCAAACGCTACCCATCAGAGGTTGTCTTGAAAACGCATGATTAGGCCAATTCCTTTCATTTAACCTTCCCTTCTGAATGATCAACTGGTGCATAACGAGGTGATCCTAATAATGTTTTGCAAAGTAAAGAAGCCTTAAACATCTACCCACTGACAGAAAAAATCAGTGACTCCAACTGAGGAGTGTAAACCTGCCCAAGAGGTTTTGACAGGCTCAGTGGCCAGCTGATGTGTTTCTTGAACCTGTAATTGAAGTTCGCTTGTTTGTTTGGAAGGAACAAATGGTGATCAAACTGTAGGACGGAGGGCACACTTTACCAACCTGATGTGCACTCCTGGGAGAGGCTCATCTAGTTCAAGGAAATCGTACAAATTGTCATGCTGTCCGAACCTAGGCGCCCCAAGACTGAGCATACGACGGCTGTGTCTATTAGAATCTCACGACTGAAGAAGGTTTCATTGCATCCCTCCCTTGGCGTCGTGAGGAGGTTAAATTGAGGCTAATTGTTTGGGTAATTTATGTTTCCTCTTCTCCGTGTCGCCATTTGAAATTATCGAGGGCACTGGAATCGCTGCCACAGTTGCCACAATTCGACTGTTGCTCTGTAAGTTTCACTTGTCCACCTGACCAATCATCATGATAAATACAAAAAATTGTTCTTTTTAAAGGTAGACAGTGTAAGAAAGAAGTGTATTTTAGGAATGTAGCGTTTTGAGTCTTTCCTAGAGGCGAAAGAAAGCATATTCATGGGTCAGGAAATACACCGCCAACACACAAGGGGGCTAAGGGTTGCTAGTGTGGTTCGAGGCCCAAGCCTCAAAGCAAAATACAAAAGCGATGACTTAGGTGGTTACAGGACCAGCCTATAGGGCTAAACGAACAGCTAAGACATTTCATGATCCCACTCTCCCCACCTCAGTATCGTCCCCTGCGGTCCCCTAGGTCACTCTCCCTCATCGGCCATCATATCGCAGTCGGTACTGTAAAACGTCCAGTGACCTATGCGCTAGTCACAGCACTTGAGTAAAGTGGAGAAGATAGTGCACTCCAACGTCAACCATCTCTCTTGACAACTTGACTTAATCTGGAGTTTCTTTCCCTTACGAACGGTATTGGGAAAGGACCGAATGTGCTGACCATCGCGTGTGTCCACCTCTAGTCGCCCGAATGCTGACCTAAAAGCAAAGCCAGGGAACAAAGAGTGAGATTTAGCATAGATTTTTGGGGACAAGGTTTAATGTTTCATTCCTCTTTGTCACTGTGTTCTCACTTCAGCGTTGCCTAGCCAGTAGAGAGGTGAAGGAGGCATCGCGTGTTTGCTTAATTGACACCGACAGCAACTCTGTGACAAACAAATCTAGATGGTTTATGACCACGGATAGTGCAACTTAAGCTGCTAATAGCAGTCCCACAGAAAACGAGACCGCGGCGGTTGCAGAGGGCCATTGTTATCTCAGACCCTTGTGTTAGCAGGTGTCACAGATTCTCCCGTCAGAAGCAGAAACCCTTCTTTTGTTACGCTAAGGTCTAGCATTCGGTGAGAGACACTAAGGCAAATGTACTTTAAGTTCGAGTTCACTTTTCGTTGCCACCAATGCAGCACCAAAATACTAAAAAGGAGCTGACGGGCTACTGTCATGGCTCCGAGGCCATTTCGCTTAGCAGAGGCACAATACCGGAGTCTTAAGTACCTAGATGACCAAAATGAACACGGTACTATGCCTAAAATCAAGCTAAAGAAAATGCAAAACTGCGAAGTCTAAGGTGTACATGAGTTGTAGAATGCGCAAGAAATTGCAATCATCGTCTGCCTTAAAACTTATTTGATCAGATTAGGGTATTTACTTAATTAAAATATGATAGCTGGAGAACGTACAGACAAATACTAATCACAGTAAAATACGAATCAAAAACTAGAACGTTAAATGCGCCTTGACGGAATGGGCCTGATAATTGTGGGGTTTGTTTAACTGCGGTTGTTGTTCCGCCTGTCGTCGTTCCCCTGCAGCCACGACTATAGCCTTCCAGATCGTTAGAAGTTGATAACAGCCGTTTCTTAGTGGTGACATGAATTTTATGGACTCCAACAAAGATTACGAGACCCTGTTTAGATGAGAACAATAGGCTGTCCGAAGTAAAACATTTCCTGACTTCTTTACTTGATTACCAAGCTCTAAATTCACAGAAGCGGTACACCTGTTGTAATTGACCGTGTCCGAAGATGCCCCGTACAAGAGTAAGAAATACTTCTGCTTTTTCTGAGGCTGCAATATTTATAAGGGAATCTTAATTACATGGGAAACCAATGCCTACTCAAAGTCATAACAATCTGAATGGGAGTCTAGGCAGTGTTTAGAACTGGGAGTGGAGTGACAAGGGGTAGTGTGACAGAAAAACATTTACCTGACATGTGGCTTGGTTTGAATCTGCGCTGTAAAAAGAGGGTATTACACGCCGCCAAAATAAAGTGCTGTCAGTGAGAAATCAAGTTCCCTTCTCACCAAATGTGGAAGTAAACACTGAAAACATCACCGCTATATTTGATGCAAAAAGTTAGCAAACCAAACGTGTGCAACATTTAGCATTTTTTCCCCTCAAAGTGCCCTAAATATCAAGCAGTCAAATTTGTAATCAGGTTTTCTCAAATACACCTTTAATTTTACACTAATTCGATGCAATTTTATGCTGAAATATAGCCGATTATTACTGCGAGCTTATTGCAAAAGTTTTTTTGCTTTCAAAGTATTTTGATTTATAATGCATTATGTTTGAAACTTGTGTATTCTGCGCCTCATTCGATTGCACCCATAATATTTTTAGCCTTAGATGCTGAGACGTTGCCTTGCTAGTTTCAGACGCCCAACACTGAGACAATGTGTGGGATATTTTTCGGAATCTAATATAATTTTCTCAACTGACGTTAACCAGGTAAGCTGCCTCTATATTTGATGGTGTGGTCCAATCATGTATTCCCTGTGATTGATTTAGTAGGTGAATTTACAAAAATAGTTGCCTTCATCCAAGGTTTTGTTAATTGGTTTTGGGAAATATGCTTTGTGCATTTATGTTAAGCATTGCTGCTGACAATAAACTTGATGGTTGCGTGTGTTTCTGTTGTACACACCTTTCCTTTTTTCCATCTTTTAACAACTCTGTTATCAAAGGGAGGAAGAGTATTCAGTGTAATATTGAGCAAACCAAATACATAATACATGACTATCTTACAAAATTAATTTTTTAAAATAGCTAATAACTAGTTATCTTGGATTCAGATAACGCTTCTCGGCTCAGTTGCTTCATCCGGAGTCACAATAGATGAGTCTCAATCGGGACGGCCCGTTGCCACTTTCAGTCTCTTAACTCGCGCTAGGTATCGCGGTGCTGACCGTTACAAAATGAAGCTTGTATACCACAGGTTCTTCTTCTGTTTTAACCCTTTTTTCAAGCAAATTTCATCCTGGCTTAGGACCATTTCTACTGATTTGCTAATGCATCAAGTGGCAACTTAAAGCCACCGTTGTTTTTTGACGTGCTTTCTTGGTTTTTTACTGTCGTGGTCGTCTCCAAGTATTTCTACCGAACTCGTGGATTTCTGGATGACTATTTCGTGGTGATGTGGAGATATGCGATTGTCGTGAGAGCCAAAGCCGTGGTTAAGTAATTAGATTTCGGCAGAGTGGATCCGATCAGAAGAGTCTGTGTTTTCTGTTGTATCTTTAGAACCGACGCCTTCGAGATGTACATGGTAGAATTCAAGTTCTGCGTCTGAGCTTTACTTCATGATTGCGTCATTGATAGGTGACAAATAGCCTGGGTTTCTTCTAGGTGCCTGGATTGTTCATAGAGATTTGGGGTTGTTTGACTGTTTGGCGATGTCGTAGCTTACATTAATTCTCGATAGAATGGGGCTGGTAATAGGGCACTGTGTACTCTGCTGGGTCGCACTTTTCCCTTTCTTTTCCTAGGATTCAAGTCTTTGACAAACCGCTGATAGGGCGAATCAAGAACATTTCTTTGGGTGATCGGGTGTTCGTGCAGGGTTGTCTGACCTCCTTCAAGAAGAGCACTAACGACTGGATGCAATCCATCACTGCACAGAATATCATTCTCCATTCTGAGGCCGGGAAAAACCCCGCGAATGAATCAATGATGGTAGAAGTGGGGGAGGAGGAGGAAGAGGAAGAGGGGACGACAGGCGAGAGCTTTTAAATTGTTGTTTTATTTAGATGTCGGCTACTCTTTTGCTCACTGTAAATAAGTTATACTACTTATATTCGTGTAAATAGCGACCTTTTTCTCATGACTGTTGGTGTATCTCGCCTTCATTCTACTAGAACAATAAATCAAGCCGGTACGTAAAACTCCTGCCATTGATTGATTGCTTCTATCCTTGAACTGGGTTCATAAATCCAGCCAATGCTGCAGGTTGACGCGTGGTTTTCACAAGAAACCTGATCGAATCTGATAACGGTATCAATTCCTCTGAAAGAATTTATTTGGTTTGGAGTGGTGGATACTATTAGGTGGTGTTTCATGTTCCTCTGTGTAGGCTTGACACAAATATTGATATGCAGATTGCCGTTGAAACAAATTTTTATTCGAGATATTTGGTTGAAATCATTTTGAAACTTGCTTTCAATACGCATGAGACGTAGTTACCAATAGGTGGACTGGGTTGCCTCCATCTTCCCTAAGATCTCCTGTTGACCCATTTTTGCAAATTGACAATAGGTCTCCCTTCACTTCTCTCGATAATGGGTGTGATTAAACGTGCAAATCATTCGAGGTATATTCAAATCAAGTTGAAACTTGAATTAATTCAAGGAAACGAACAAATGAATACCTAGAAAGTTCCAGGGTATAAGACTTTGCTATCATAACTGAACATCTTTGGTAAGCCTCCCTATCCTAAGTCTTATCCGTATGCTAACTGTGATTACGAATGTTCGTGGGTGCTTGTGCTCACCGATCGTACCGAAAGGTTTGCTCCCAGCAGAATTTTACGGCAGTTTGTTTGTCGACCATATTTTCAAGCACAGGTGTTTCATTCTTTAAATTTTGCTCATATCAATGACAGCAGGGGCTGTCGGGGCCCTCACTGCCAGATGCGGGGCCGGTAGTCTTGGAAACTCTTGCGATCCTCCTACGTCCTACTGCTGGGTGGCTGAGCTTGATATCTTGCCTAGATGATGAAGAGGTACCAGCGGGTTGGGATTTCACACCTTTTATTGCCGCAGTCTGTTTTATTTGTGTGCTTCTGCTATTGTTTGTCCTCTTGACTAACGACCAAAGATATGTAGGCCAATAGTCAGTGCTGTTACCAACGTGAAGCTTGACAACGCCAGTGGCAGTTCTAACGTTGAAGTTGGAAATGCATTTCTGATTTGACTTAAAGGTCTCTGTACGTTTTCTGTGGCAACCTGACTGCCTAACGAACTTCCGGTGGAGGTGAGTTGATGCCTCTGCCACCTGTTTGGATTATACTGCTCAGCTCACGACGCGATCCCACTCTTACAACTCCTACAGCAAGTCAGAGACATTTGGTTGGCTGGACAAACCCGTTTATAAAAGGAATCATTTGCTATTAATAGTTATCCTCGTTCCTGGGTGAACATCCAGGCCATGACCACATAAATAATTAGCTAGTTGTGGCTCACTTCTTACCTGCAAATTTTGCCTCTAAGGCCAGTGGCTTTGCATTCGTGAAGGCCGAAAGTATGGATTGGGAATTCCAAGAAAGTGTACAGATGCGAAATAAGTGGAAAGTCCACGTGAGAGTTGTGTATGATAAAGTTGACAAGCCATTGTTTACTCTTCGGTGATCGCACGAAATGAGCGAGATGTACCGAAACACTACCTAAGTCAACAATACAGATATTTAGATGGGTTTTATGGCATTTCATCAGCACCACCACCTCATTTTAGCGTTGTTACAAGCTCTTCTAGTAAATTTAAAAAAGGATGACAGTTAAACCATACTCTGACAGGTTACATTACTGCTGAAAACAAAGTTCACGAAAACCCGAATCACTTTTGTTGAAAATTTGTTGATATTGTTGTGAGAATCATTTGCTCGAATCGTGATGGATCTGACATAAAGCGGTAGTCTAGTTGAGCGCTTTTTCTAGTTATTTTGTGCGAAAACATAACATTATTTAAAATATGTTGGATGTATTATGGAGGAAAAGTATTTTGCTTAAAGCCACATCAACAATTTGTTTTAACTTTTCAAAATTGACCTTTAGAGGAAGTGATTAGCTAACAAAATCTTCCCGAAAAGTAACAATGATAGCACGACCACTAAATTGCAAGCGAGCTTCTTAAGCGCTAGTTTGGCGACATAGCATGCATGCCATTTTACTAGTGGGCTATGATTCAAACCTCTTATGAACATGCGTTTTAAGTGACTAGTTTGACACATTGCGGTCGCGACGAGTCCCGCTACCGGACTTAGAGAAAATGTCTTACAGTGCCCTTTTCCTGACGCCTGTCATCACATCCCACGAACCTCTGAGAAAATTCGCTGTTTACTTGCTTTGTCACACGCGGAACACTCTTTCGCCGAAAATAACTGTCGAGTTGACAGTTGACAAATTGTCGGCTGCGCCTGTGCGTCTTTCTTAAAATCTCCCACAGGACAAAGGCCAACTGAACAGAACCTGCTCCCAAAACCAAGGTTTTTTGATGTAATATGCAAGTGAACAGTAATTTGTCCTTTTTTCCTTTGCGGATCTCAATCACGAATGCTCATTTTGAAGGTACTTTGAGAATTTTCAGATTCAAAAGATTTCACCAAGGCAAAGTGGTTTAGACTGTGATATGAGTAGGCTTCAGTGCCCGAAGCTGTTTCCTTGGTCTTCTCGTTGTGAGTCACTGTCGAGTCAGACTATTTGGAAGCACCTTGACATTATCGTTGCACTTTGCCTTCAAACCAATCGCATCGCACTGGCTACATTGGTTTTTCAACGATAAGGCTTGATTTTAATACCCTTGAGAAACTTATTTGGGATGCTTTTTAAAAGACGCATTCGATTTACTAGGAAATCGGTGGTGAAACCGCTTAGCAGAGCGTAAAAAGTGACTGCATACTGAGTAGAGCATTCGACATAGACTCTATGTAAATCGGTAATGTTTGAGCGCATTAACGCCAAACCAAGGGTAAGTAAGTAACAGAGGCAAGACCTAAACGATTGAAGATGCGGCTAAGCTGCCTTCCAATATTCGGCCGTGGTCCTGAAGGTGAAATACCTACATGGGTGATGACTAATTAGCAGCCCAAAGCAATGAAAGCTAGCACCCATCCAAATCACCGAATTAGTTCATTAGCCTGGCCATTATCGGGTGACATAAAAAGTTGCAGTTAAGACAAGGGCGCGACCTCACCGACAGATTGGACACAGGTAATTTGCATCATTGCACCGGGTGAAGGGTGTGGTAAATGTGCTTCAGGAGCTGTCCTTTTGGCCTGAAACACTCCCCCCCCCTCAACCTCAAGTCGCTCCATCAGTTTGCTCTTTTAGTCCTCTATTTCTCCTCTATTATTCCACGTATGGATGTTTGAACAATAGGGTATTTGACGAAGCCAAATGGTTGGGTAAAACTCAGCCAGCCACACCCATCTTTAGAGTGCTCTTTAGCTTACAAAATAGAAGCGCCGTTGCTAATAGCGTCGCTGGCACGACAGTTCTAGAAAGACTTTCAACCCGATAAACAGTGAAATTGGGTTTTTAGGTAAACATTGAGCCCACTTTGACAGACGCCTTGTTCAAAAAAAGTTACTCAGGAGGTGCAGATATGTTTTACAAGTGGTAGCGAAGACTTAGAGGGGTAATAAATTCAAACCTGAATCGTAGGAGTCTCTGTCTCTGTAAATGTGTACACTTCATACATAAAATATCCATCTTTTTCAAGGCCTACATTTCATTGGTCCAGACCTTATCTTCATGCGCTGCCAAAGGATTGGGGCTTTAACCAAGGCGAAACACTTTAAGGCTTCCCATTTGTAGCCTTCCAGCTCTTCTGTACATTGATGGCACGTACTCTGTCCGAGTATTGTGCCTCCTTTTGTCTGTTGGGGTAGAGGAAGGTAAACTTGACCCCAAAGGGCATTCATTCGCATTTCTATTGATGATAGCTGAAAGTGTCGTCTAACTTCGGGAACTACCCCGTCCCATGTTCTGTGGTAATGACGTTGACAACTAAGGCTCGCGGTACCTCTGTAAGAGTGTCGTTTGAGCGTGTGACACCTCCACTTCTCTACCATCTGTAGAGAAGTCAGGTAAGTATGGCTGAAAAGTACTGCCTCAAAACTAATGCTTCCTCGAAACTATTTAAAATGTCAGACTTTTTAATTGACTGCTTCTGTAGGTCAGTGTTCTTTGGACTATAGACAAACATGCGCGATGACCTACACATCCATTCCCCTTCCTCAATTCCGTTCCCAAAGGGGACCAAACTCAAGATCCAGTAGAATTTCCAAGGGGGCATCAGCGACAACACAGTCAAAAATTCGATGACTGGCAAAGGTGTCCCATGGAGAGGGGGTTTACCCACGACCTCGACTACGTTGTGATGGCAGACCTAGGTGATAGTTCAAAGGGAGCTCTGGGAACGATGATCAAAAGGAGAGGGAAACTACGTAACATTTTGGCGATTTATTTACCTCGTCGATTTGATTTGACCGGCATCTAAGTCTCCGCTTTTTTTACTTCTACTAGGCGGCAGAGCTCCCTGGCTGTGCATGTTTTGTCCCAGTGTTTTGCCTCATTTCACCTTTAAAGAAGCTTCAGTGCGGTAGGTTAATGAAAAATAGGGAATATTTACTACTTAAAAGGGAACTAGAAAACGGTTCAAGAAAATTGGCACAACCGTTTCTGAACTGATGCATACCACAGATGTGTTAAAGGAAGAAAAGTTCAAAACACTTACAAAACTCTGATAAATTAAAATGAAATTTGCAATTTGGAAGGGGATAGCAATTAACGGCTAGAATTATTAACCGGGTACAACGCAACAGCAACTGTTTCCCAATAGTGCAAGTGAGTTTGAAAAAAAAAACGAAGAAAAAAGGTCACTTTGAAAGCATTAAATAGCCCGAGATCCTTTTTGAGCTACGCCTTTGGCGATCCCCCTGATCCATCTCTCGTGATGGCCATCGCATCGCGATCGATGCTTAAGGGTAATAATCAAGTTCTATTGCAGCAGAGGAGACACCTAACTGCGACCTCAATGATCCTTCTTGGCAATTCCACTGGGTTTGGGCTTTGTCATGTTGGGAAATCCGATAGGGCCGGCGAGGAATGTGCTGGGCATCAAGTATGTTCATCTGAAGTGGAAAGTACAGTGGCCTAAAGGTTTCCTAAGGGGTAAAGTCTGTGCTTCTTAGCCCTCTTGTCGCTTTGTTCTCAAGTCACTGCTACTCAGCCGGCTAGCTGGGGAGTGGAGGAGGCACAGTGGGTCTACTTAATTGACGTATTCACACGGCTACGACAGACGGATTGATGACCACCTTCATTATATTGCCTAGCCTTGATTGTTAGAGGCATTACCACAGAGCACGGAAGGAGTACAGTCGTTACAGAACCTCTCTCCTGCAGTAAGTGTCCTTCTCCCTTCACGATAGGATTTAATATTCACTAATAAAAAGGCGGTAGATGCCCCCTTGGATCAATTCACTGCCATCAATGCAAGGCCTGGAGTTTTTTCTGATGATGAAAGAAGATCTGAGGTCTTCTAGCATGGACCAAAGGCCCTGGCCCCCCTACGGGGGTACAGAGGTAAAATCTTGAGTGCTCGCCAGAATGAGACAAATCTTACCAACCATACAATCTTACCCAAAGACCAAACTTTTTTAGACACAAAGGAGAGATTGGTATTTATTATGAAGTTTAATTAATTTCTTTACCCAGCTTAGTGAAACAACATTCCTATTTAGTAATTTCTTTTACATTATCTCTTTGCAGATGCAGACACAGCATTTGGTGATGGAGAAGGAACCTTCCTTTTGCCGGGTGAAGTTTTATACTTTAAACAAGTTAGTCGTACAAGAGACATGACTTTACTTTAAAATAGGGAAAGTGGTCTACAAGTGGTAGAAATAGACTGTGCTTGAATTACTTGGTTTAGGCAAGCCTTTTGGACCATTTGTTTGGGAAAGGATGCTAAACGCCTAGATGATTTACGTGACTGCAAGTAAAGAACTTGTACAAAAATTTTAAAGAAACTTTTCAACTCTTTAACTATAATGCATGTAGGCAAGCTATGTCTGTGCATTGCATGGACATGACTACGACCTTTTCCGAACCCAAAAACGAGCCCCTATCACTAGCCTCCATAAGTGGAACCAGCCTTCAGATAAAATTTTCCGAAGAAAAGACAAAATTATACAAAAAAGGTGATAAATTAAGATGCAGATTTGGTAGATTAAGTGAATGTGCCTATTAGACTGACCACACCGAAGCACATCGGCACACTTTAATGCATCACGCACGTGCATTTGTGCGTGCCCTCCTCAACCAATCAGAGGAGAGTATTTACTGTGCCACAACATAAACAGTCCTTAATGGCACTCTCAAGCTTAGCCACTCCTCTGAGCAATGGGCTGCTGTCATCAAGCGGAATGAAGTTCCATTTCGGTCTCCTCTTTTTGCAAATTCTAGTCTCTACGGCTAATACAGAGAACATTGAAGGCGTCAGATGTAAGGAGACTCCAGCTGCAGGAAATAGTTCCAAACTGACAGCAGAATGTTGGATCCACCCAGAGGCTAAGATCATCCCTTGTATTACCACTTGGGACACTCTGCATTTGGAAATTGTGGGTGACCAGGACACAAAAGAGGCAGTATTAAATCCTTCCCTCTTTTCTCATTGTGGTCATCTAAGTGTCCTCGCCATTTGGGACGGCGGTCCATTATCACGGCTTCAACGTGATGTTTTCCAACCACTTTATAATCTAGAACGTCTTGTAATTCGCTCCGAAAAACTGCAATTCATTGATCGAAACTTTTTGATCTTCCTACCTCACCTTCAACTGCTCTCGATTACCGACAGTAAAGCATTGGAGCGTCTGGGTCAAAACATTCTGGAACCCCTTCCAGGTCCGCTAACTACACTAGATCTAAGCAACAACCAGCTCATGGATGTACGTCAACTAGGAACCTTCGGAAATCATGTCCTGCGTAACCTCTACCTCCAGAATAATAAAATTTCCAGACTCTACAGAGACAGTCTATTCGGGTTGTCGGAATTGAGACTTCTTCGACTTTCCGGCAACCAGTTGTCTGGCTCTTTGGAAACTGCACTTGGAATAAAGTCTCTCGATGCTGAATCACCACTAGTTTCGGTGCCGAAGCTAGAAATTCTTGATTTAGCTAACAATTACCTTACAGAAATTTATGGTTGCCAATGGGCTGGCGGCTGTGGAGAACACTCAGTCTTGACTAAACTACGTGTCCTTAATCTCGCAAAAAATCGTCTAACTTGGATTGACCCTACAGCTTTCCAGGGTCTCTCTGCCCTTACAGAGCTTAGATTAGAAGGAAATAACAACCTTTTCCAGGCTGGGAGCCTCCCAGTAATACTCTTTTCTCTGACACGGTCTACACATCCCGACTTCAAGCATCTAGCTATTCCGCAAGAGGCATCCGGCAACGGGGTCATTGAAATGTGTTCAAATGACCCTTTAATAGGAAGTCGGATTATCCTCCGTGCAATGGAGCATTTAAGCAAGAATTTTTGCGAGGAGACATCACCATTGCCGTTTTCTTTGGAGACGACAGTAGCCCCAACCATGAATAGCACGCCTATGATCCCAGATATTCCAGCCAATGAAGGTCCCATTTTCACTTTTATTCGACGAACGCATCGATGGGTACTGACTAGCATCGCCATAGGCCTCCTTCTAACCGGTGTTCTCATCTCTGCCCTAGTATTTGTCTGTCTTCACTTTGGCCTTCATTCTGATCCCCCAAAAGAACAAGAAATCGCCAAGGAGCCGGTTAAACCTGCTATTGTGTATGCCCCTTCGAGAATGTCACTGCAGCATATTTACACCCAAGAGGGATGCTATCCTCCCTACTTGCCCCTGACCCGACCCCCGATGGAAGGGAAGAGGCTGAGCCGCCTTGAGGTAGCTGGAACACCACTAACGCGAAATCCAGAGTTGGCTAGACGGAGGAATACCTCAAACTCTGTTTACAGCCTCTTGTCTGCTCCGCCGAATGTGACAGCAGCTTTAGCGGCTTCCTCTATAAATCTGGTCAATGCACAACTCGGAACAAAGCAAGCAATTGTGTGAGTCTGGAGGTGGGTGGAAAAAGGTGGAGGCAATTTTAAGGGAAAATTTTCAGTATTATTTTTAAGTGAATTCAAATATTCTGCTTAACAAGCAAAAAAAGAAAAAACAACCAATTCCACGTGTAATCTTGAGTTACTTGTTTTTGAGGTTGGTGGTAGCAGTGGAATAGCCTCGAGTGTTTAATTTTCTCGCAGCTGTGCGATATGAATCAACTTTTAAACCAAATAGAATGAATTTTAGCTAAGTCGCTGGGGCTGCGAACGTCGCAACGTGTGTGAGAGTGAATGCAGATTTTCACCGCCTCGTGAGTCAGCTCTCCGCTGACATCGCATTTATGCATCCGGGTGGGACAGCTTATAATTGTTACATTTCACGCTCTCCGGTTAGAAGAGGTTTACCGAGGCTTGCAGATCATGAGCCTCAATTTACTCCTTGTTTCAGAAAAAAAAAGCCTATGAATTGTGAAGGCCTAATTCTGCGTGAGGGGTGCAAAGAATACGATATCAGTGAAGACAATCAAACAAGACATAAGGATTAATCTGGAAAAAAAAAGTAGTTTTTGATTGATAATAGGGGCTTCAAGACTTCACTTAAGAAAAAAGAAGCTACAATAATTAAGTAGAATTCGTATTGCTGACCTACAGAAGGATGGCATGGCCTGGCTTGGAGGTCGGGTCCCCCCACGGAGACCTAAGGGGTGCATCAGGAAAAGATTTAAACCATGGCAGTTTGTGGTGCAAATTAACTGGAACTGATTCGCCTCCGTAAAATTCACACTCCTACCTAAAATTATTTGATCATTGGCCAAATTTTACTCCGACGTACCGAAACAGCGGCCTCCAGATTAAAAATACTTGAGGTGGTAAGTCATCCAAAATGTCAAGCTTTCGCAGCTAATAGGAGGCTGGAGACCCCGGCTCTTGCTATCTCCCATTTACCAAAAATATCTTTATTTTTGGTGGAGGACTTCGGTGTAATTGCAGTCAATCTCGCATGCGGGACCCAAGCAGCCGTCAAAAAACTGGTGCCGAGGAAAGCCATTCAACTGATTACCATCCTCACCCACAAGTTTTGGCCTCAAGACATTCATTCGAGGATTATGAGTAACTTCACTGAATGTTACTATACAATCCATCAAAATTAAGAAAACAGAATTAATTGCGAATGAGCAAGACATGGAAAAGTGGTGTAGGGAATTGAAGCCTTAATGACCTACAAAAAGGCCCTCCCAGTTGAGGTCATAGGCTAAGGTCGTTGTAAGCACGTCATTCATCTTCCTTCAACACCAAGGCCTCGTGAGTTGGTATTTTTTAGATGGCCGTAAGTAAAAAACCAAACGGAATTTGAGGACACTTTTTCCTTTACTCAGCTTATGGTCAACTATGAGACGTGGAAACTTGATAATATGATGATCAGGTGACCTCAGAAAGGCCTACCAAGTGCCCTGCGTACTCAATGTCATCCGTGAGTGAAGGGATGAGGACCTTGTTTATCACATCCGGTTATCATTTACCTCAAGCCCTATTCAAGCATCCGTCTCGTGTGTGTTGCGCGGTGACAGTTGCCTTCCACAATTTTATGACTGCAAATAAGGTTACAAAAAGTAAAATGGATGGAAGTGTCATTAGATCAGATGCTCGTGGTTTAGATGGGCACAAGGCTTCAAGCCCTTCTAATATAAAAAAGAGATTTTCAAGTCCTTATTTTTCACAGGGACAACCCATAAAGTACGGAACCACCAATGGGATTCCAATAGCTCCATAGACATATTTTACACCTGAAATTGTTTATTCAAATAGCTTAAAACCGTGGCTTTGGAATTCCTACTAAATTTAGAAATTTGTGCCTTGGGTGGCAAATATTTACTGTAGACAATGAACTTATGATCAATTAGTCGGTTTGGATCCTTTCGTTGGATCCGATTCCATCAAGGCCAACCTATTGAGATAGGTGGCAGATAATACGGTAGCCAAAGCAGAAAATTGTATCTTGGAGTAAAATTATGGAAAAAATTTCAAGCTATTCTATCCACCTTGCATTTTGAACTTATAAATTTGCCGCTGGATGCGATAAGTACCAACATAAACGCATCGGATTAGGCTATAAATAGATAATATCATGGCGCCAAAATCTTATCCTTGAATTAGACCGCGGTGTTCGATTGTGAAATGGCAAGCTAATTTACCGCACAGACAAAAACATGTGCTGCTTGTGTCCACTTAGCTCCCTTCGGTGCCCTGGGGCGTAGCATGCTTCCCTCGTCTTGGTAGTGCAACAAGCGAAATACCTAAAAGAGGACTGATTTGGACCACTAAGGTTCACATAATTGCTCTGAGCGTTTAAATTGACTTATTTCGCAATCCATTTGCAAATTATGCCCGAGAAAAAGGGAGAGGAGCAAAACACTGGAAGGGTCGAGGACATCCTAGCGATGCGTGGTTGGAGCCGAAAGTGGGCCGAGATGAAAGCCAAGCATACTGCGCATTTAGGGAGGTAAAGCGCGCTCTCGGGTACGTAAGATTAATGGCTTCAAGTGTTGTACCCCTGTGCTACTATGACCCTTGATCCCCATTAAAGCTGTAAGAGGCGCACTTGGTGAACATCGAGGGATGAAAAGCCAAACACGGGTGTAGATAAGGGCATGTAAGCTGAGAAGACAAAATCGTTCCACCAAAAAGTCTTCTTAAAGTTGACTTTCGCTGTAATATTCTAATGTCCAGTCGCCGTCATTAAGACATGTATTTAAGTCCCAACATAGCGCAACATTGTAGCTGCGTTGTCATTTCAAGCCTGTCACAAAGAAATCTACTGTTGAAGCGTCAAGATGGAATAAAGGAATCGGTGTTACGAAAAATTTGGTTTGACTTTGCCACCAAATGGAAAGTGATGGATTAGACGATTTTTAGACCTTTTATTATGGTATCCCCAACGTCATACAATTCTTTGACTCTTAGAAGCTTTTTGGCACAGATAACGGCAAAGCAATCTCCCGTTGCCCCTAAGCAGGCGCTCGATGCGACCATCGATGAATGATTCCAGGCGGGTTCCGACAGTAAGAGAACATTGCTGGACTATCCAAGAGGCTGAAGCTGGGCGGTGGATGATAAATTGCATGTGTAATTATGGAGACAGCACAATATTGCCTGGAGGGCAAAAAGGAGTTTATAAATTTTGGCTTTGAGATTTCTCAGAAGGTCGTCGCTCCATTGTTCATGGATTGAAATGATTTCATGTTTTCTGCTTACACTATCTTAATAAAAGGATAATGTGGAATATTCCTAATGTATTTGTTTTTTTTTAGCTCAGACACATGGACTAACACACTAAGAAGTGGAACTGAGCAATATCCTTCAATTTGGATTTCAGTAGTTATTTTGTCCCTTTGTAGTATTTCCCTTAATAGTTATGGTTGCAGTGGTGTTGGGTTATTTTTACAATGAGATACAAGCTGGGACTCATTGAGCATTACGAATAGGAGATAAATGATAAACACTGCACAATTAGTTTGGCTTGAAAAGTTGACGATCCCTGAGAAAAACCAAAGGATAAACTCTGGGAAGAGATTTATTTCAGAACTGCATCATGACTATGCTGGGTATACCTGTGAACGTAGGGATGGCGGTTAAGTTCACAAATTCTAGTAAATCGAACAAGTTCCCATTCTCGAACATCATGGACTATTTCGTGATTGGGGCTCCCGCTGCCCTTCATCTGATTGGTCAATAATTGCGTGTAACGCCATAGCCAATCAGATGGCGATAAACGCTAGACAATGGGACCCACATATGACTCAGTAGTGCAGCAGATGGACAACAAAGTGAACACCGCAAAGCATTTGACTGTTCTTTTCCTGCCAGCGTAAAACTTCATATTTTCCCCAAATCTTACCCCTCTGATGCGCTGATTGGGGATCTCTATGCTGTCCGTATTTACAAAGTTAGCACCACTCTGTAGCAGAAAACCTGCGTTGAATTTCAATGCATTAACTTGGTTATAATCTTGCAGGCGTTGTTTGAAGTTGAGCAGCAAAATTGACCGTCTGTTTGCTTACACGACCCCATACCTACAAACACATTGTAGTATTTGTATGAATCGAATGTCGATTTAGCAAACTAGTCCAGATGATTACTAAGTTGCCTAGTGGAAAGGAGTTATGGCTTGAACGAATGCCCAACGAAAAACATAGATCAAAATGGAAAGTTTTGTTTTCCCATCAAGTGTGTCATTAGATTCTTCCATGCACACTCGACCAAGCATAAGAGATTAGTTGAAATGCTGAGTGTAACAACGGGCTGACTTTTAGGCCTCATTTAGACCCAAATAACTTCACAGAGGTGTTCAATTTGATGCGCAAATTTCACCAACGATGAAGACGGGCGGCACCACAATGTAATTGCCATGTTCAGAGTGATGGTAAGGAATGCGGCTACAAAACTCCTTCGCCGATAATGCCTTGCCATATATCTCTCCTTCCTAGTGTTTGCATTCTCAACCGTTTCGCTAACCTTATTGCCAGTTCGTGTTATGAACCCATTCAGCAAAAGCCTTAAATTCATGTTCAACACTTGAATCGGACAGGCT
Organism: Taenia solium; assembly: GCA_001870725.1. Classification (NCBI taxonomy): domain Eukaryota; kingdom Metazoa; phylum Platyhelminthes; class Cestoda; order Cyclophyllidea; family Taeniidae; genus Taenia; species Taenia solium. The sequence continues at coordinate 14,772 of MIEF01007461.1, read as the reverse complement.
TCCATTTGTTCCAGATACGGTTTTCAAAACTTCGCTTAAAATGTAATGTGTCGCTGTTTATTTGACTCCTGGTTTCGGTTATGAGCGCTTGGATGGCCGTGTTATCTTCACTATCGGGGCTAGCCTCCATGCCATGGCCAGAGGACCCAATCCTACTCTGTTTCCTAAATACCTATACTTAATCTGCTCGGGTATTATACTTCTTTCGACTCCAGGGCACCTAGGGGCTCTGCAAAAGACTTCAGGTCAACAAGGAACCAATCGTATAGAATTTCACGTATTTGCAGCACAAGAAAGTCCTAAAAATTTTAGAAAATATTCGCTTTTTGAGAGATTAATAGATAGGTAAATTCCTTTGGTACTGCCAAAACTTGAAACTGTTCTGACAAAAGGTTGGTGCACACAAAATAATGGTTTTGCTTGGAATAGCCTATAGTCTTAGATTCGCTCATTATAGTGTGCATGCGCAGCCAGTATGCCACGACTATCGCTTCCAACTTATACCGATTTTAAGACGTGCTGCTACTACTTAAACCCCAGTAAGTAGCACCCTATTGCTTGGAACGGGCAAGCATAACCTTGACAGGTTTGATAAAGGTTTTAAATTAGTGATGTGTTTTAAATGCAATCCTACTTATTTACAAGATGATTTCAAACGCATGCTACATGGTGGACCATTTTATTGTTAAACAAATTAAACCAGACTTAAAATATGGACAAATGAGTCAAATATGATGGGTTGGAAATCTTCCTGTCCTCCAGCAGTAAAATTTATATTAACATACAATTCTTACTTTAAAACTGTAAGGTAAGCCTGCTAAATTGTCCCATATTTTCCCTATTTCATGGTGTTGTAAAAGGCGTTTAATTCTACCTGCGATTGCGATTCACGGTACCGCGCAAACAGGTTTTGAATTTAACCAAAACAATATCTCCATGGTTATAATATTTCAATTAATACTTTAGCCACCTAACACTATTCAGGTGCCATTCCAATTGGCGTAACACATGGAAGTAACTTCACACCCGTTTTCATGCATGAATGTTAGCTCCTTCCAAATACTGGGGGGCCTTGCTTGCAGTCGAGTATCATGTTTTATTTAGTAAAAAAATCCACTTCCTTACTAAGTTAGCATCACCAAGGCAAATGGTAAGATTACGCAGCGATAATGGTAAACTGAAGCACCAAGGAACCAAGGAATTTGCGAATGCCTTTTTGGGAAGGCAAGCACTTTCAGAGTGCCCTGTTTGGAGTCTATAAATCCGTGTGTGACTACGGCTTGAGGCACCTCATTCCTCCGTATTGCATTAAAACCAAAATAATTTCCAATTCTGGTGCGATATGAGAAAAATGGTTGGTTTAATGACCAGGAGCTTGTGATTAAGCTAAGATAATATAGAGTCCTCAATTCGAGTAAGCAGGAGTCCAAGATGTCCCCGCTAGTTTATCCCGTGGATAACATTTGACTGATCATGGCCTCATGGCAATAGAAGGCAATTCTTGCGCCTCTCTGCATGTCATACTGGGCGAATAGGGTGCGACGTGGTCGGATGTTTAGGAGGAAGCTGCAAAAGGAAGGTTTCTAGAAAGCTACAAATAAAGAAGTTTGCTGAACTCTTATATTTCTCTCTACCACAACTGTTGTGTATCATAGGGGTGAAAAGATTTAACAGCATCAAGTCAAGAAAGTTCTGTGAATCCACTGTACAACCATCACACCCTCTCCAAAACCGAATGCTGTGCAATGCAAGGAGTTGGTGGGATCCACTGCAAGGCACTTCCCCGCGTATGCGCACATCCTAGTAATTTTTCCACTATTTTTAATTAATGTGGCTCTGACTAAACTTTTTTTCACTCATGGTTAAAAGTTTAAACGAAATGACGTCTTTGCAACGGAGGATGCCAACACGATGGGAATTAATCGCCATTTGATGTGCGCCCTTGCAACAATTTGCGGGGACGTTTATTACACCAAAATATACAAAATACGCCTTTAAATCCGGTCCCCTTCATAGCATCTGTGAGGAGATGGCAAGGCTGAAAAAATCATCTACTGGACGAAAGACACTATCAAAGGAATTCACATGACCTCTGAACTCACTATCGATTAGTTGGCACCTCCTCCTTTACTGGGCTAAAGGTGGCTTTGGATTTGTGGCGCTTGTTTTCGCTCTGCGCTTAGTGATTTATGAGGTATAAATTAACTTCACTTAATTTCTAAAGTGCCAAAAACTTTATGTTTGCAAAATTTGAATAAGCACATTTCTCCAGCATGTAGATTTCCCCTACGACTTCAAAATTCAAAATCCTAAAATGGGTTGCCTGTAAATACAGGGCTGTGAGGCCACATTTGTCTGCCTTAATGAAGACAAACCAAGAGAGTTCCATGTTTTCGCCTTTTACATACATATAATGTAAGCGTTGAGCTTCCTTGCTAGCAGAAAAATTCCACTCTCCACAACAACAAACCTACTTTGCCGCATATTCCTACATGATGGCTGTCAAATAAAAACACGGTTCCACTTCTCATTTGATTAATGTGGATGGAATTAGGTCCTCAGACAAGTCTCATTAGTGACTTCTCGAGACCTCTTTGTGCCATTACATAAGACCACTTTAAAGGACTTCTCTAGGCGCAATTATCTGGCGTCAATCACGCCTACACACTTCACCGCTACTCACTCAAGCCGGTAGGGGAGCGTCTCCATGCTGAGGCATCAACATCCAAGCTGATAAAATGAGGTAGTAAAATTTGACAGCTAAGCAACCACTTTAAATTTCAAGCAGTAAATTCAAGTACTATAACTACAAAAGTCTGTTCTGTAGTTTTAACTTATTATTGACAATTTTTTAACTTGAAGATATTCAGGGCCGCAGAAGACCTCTTCTCATAGTCACTTGGAGTTAAACAACTGTGGTCTTAATTTCCCTCACTGTTAATATGACCCGGAGGAACAGAGCCTTTGATGGAGAACTGGTAAGGAGGTGAAACTACTTCGCCACTCTCGATTCAGCCCTTCATTTTAAGATGTCGGAGCTTTAGCCACGAATTCCTCGTTGTGAACAAAGAGGATGGAGATATGGGCATAGCGTTTACTTTGGCCGTACACAAACATCCTCTGTGGATAGCGCGACAGAGAAGCAGTTAAGACGTGATAGCTTGCATCAGCTATCATTGTTAACATAGTCGAGGACAGCCATTAAGTATTAGAGTGGTTTGTTAAGGTTATGACCAGTCAATCAGTAAGGTAACTTTATTTAAGAGTCCTTAAAATCGGTAAAATTAACTGCTAAAACCTTGTAAAAATGCATTCTGAAGTAGGTTTCGAATTCTCATAAATTATTCTGTTGCCTTGGATTTTAACTCACAAATTAAGTGTGGAAAATTCCATCCATTTTTACCTAATTCATCGTAGATGAAGATTGCACGAGTTTTCTTCACTACATATACAAGCCAGTAACCACAAATGACAGGTGTACTTAAAGATGCCGAACAAAAAAGAAAGGTCTAAGTTGCAGCGAAAAAAAAAATTGTTTGCATTGTAAATAAGCTGTGTAAGAGCCCATTAGGTCTTCCCACAGTGCCATTACATCGGTTTGCCATTCACGTCAGTACGACTTCCCATTTACCAATCGGGTGTTTCAAGGTTGTCGCATTTACACATACCCAAGAATCCAAAACACTTTAAAAGCCATCCAGGTTCGAAGAAGGAAATCTATTCCGTAAGAGGAAAACAGTTGCACACAGAGGTAGTGAATTCACAAAACACTCAACTGTGGTATGCGCTTTTGTTAGAGGGGAAGGGAGGGGCGGGTGAACGAAAGATTTGCAAAATGTTCCATTTTCAAAGGTGGTTTCGCGAACAGGAAAGTCTGGCGTATATGGAAGGGTCGAAGTCATGGTAAGAATAAGAGCCTATTGTGTTTTCCGCTCTCACCTTCTCAAAGTACCATCGTTCCATTTCATCATAAGCCTCCTGCTCATAGTCCGCGTGGAATTTGTTAGCCGAGATATGCGGTGCTCTCTTCAGCATGTTGACGTGCTCCTTGCCCAGAATACAAACGTTACGTACAAATTTTGTGTTGCAAGGTAAATTGTAACCAAACCAAATCACGTACTTTGCCAGAAAATTCATATGCGCTTCAGAACTTGGCAAAGGAGCGGTGAGACAGGCGCCAGGCAGTTTCAGATGCGAATTGTAGGCAAGCGTGGGAAAGAATAGTTCGTCGGGAATTTTAAAGGCTTTGTGTTTAACAATAGCACTTCGAATCGGCTCCACTCTGCCTCCAAGAATCGCCTCTTCTAAGAACTCACGACGATAAGCACCGTATATGGAACCCTTGAACCATGTGGCCTGCAATTAATTGCAACAACGGGTGAATACATTTGCAGCTGTATAAGAGAAGGGAAGATGAGGATCAACTCACGCCGAGTGGTAGCTTTGCGTTCCCCACCCGACTCCTGTACCCATCGATGGAGATGGATTCAATGAGGTTAGAACCGTTGAGAGCCTTCAGGGCGGCAATCAATTCGAGATTGGTTCGGAGGGGGAAGTCCTGTCCCACCAAGTTGATAAGGTACCTCCACGAGGCATGCTGTCGAAGAGCTTGCGCACCGCAGATCAGCTGAGGCAGTAGGACGCTCTCATCACCCCAGTTCACTTCCACACGCTGGGAGAGTGGAACCAGTTCCACATTCGGACCGAAACATTTCGTGATGCCATTCAAAGCATCGCTGAAGTACTGGTCTGACCGCAGGTCAGTGTGGATGCAGTAGTAGTTGTTCTTGCGATGGATCATTCGCAGAAGACGCGCTATCTGCAGAAGATCCTTGTGGACGACCAGAGTGAACGCGATGTCCATATCTCCATCCCTTTTGTTGAGAACGGGTGAGTTGTGGCGAAATCTTAGGCAATTTGAATGAAGGGGCGAATCGATGGAGGCGAAGTATTCCCAATCACTGCTCAGTACTCTGTGAACGGCTTTGTTCCTCCCGACCATGTTAACAAGGAGGAGAATAAAGGCCACAATTACTAAACTCAAAGTGACTATGAGAAATGCTTTTCTGCGACAATGAATGTTCATAGCGTTGTCTGCAGGTGAAAAAAACGTCAATTACAAGTCAAAACTGCAAAAATGAAACTTGAATTCACTGCGTAAAATAGAAATGGTTGTTTCCCGATCAAATTCACCGCCTAATTTGAGTTGCTCAAATGTTATCACTTCTGCTGGAGGAGGTCTCACCTACCTGACCACTGTTCGAGTTACTGATGGTGGAATGTGTAGATATGGAAATGTCATCACATGGCTGCACCTACAGAAGACCATTCAATTACTGTGGTAAAACTTGCAAAAGAGGTTTGCTAAGAAGCCACCAATGAGACCGATTTGGGGACCTATGCATGGGGATCCTTCACTTACCTCACTGATGTTTGAGGCAATGATGGTGAGGTGCGTGGGTGTGTGATGGGTGTAAGACAACTACACTTACAGAGGTCCTTTAAAATGCAGATAGGAAATTATACAACAACAGCCTAAAGGAGCCACCAATTCAACTTATCTGAGGGCCTAATACCATCTACAGCAAATACATGCGAAGTGAAGTGAAGTCGAGTGTGTTTGGCGATTACAATGTTGAAATGCGAGGTAAAATAGAATTGGTGAAATCAGAGGTGGGTCTGATTCTCCTGCTCCCCCCCCCAAAAAAAAAAACATTTTTATAATTGCCAAAGAATTGTGTTAAGTGGGAGATTGCGGAGCACTTGCTTTTGGAACGGAGGAAGCTCTCTCTTCTTCATCTCTAGAAGCAAACGTGACATACTTTTATGAGGAGTTTAACGTATAATTTGTTGAAGGAGATGGAAATGGTGCTCGACTTTGATCGTTTCTGTGCAGCTGTTCACGGCCTATCCACTAATGAAGTACCAACTAGGAGCCTCCAAGCAAACGTTTCCTGCTGCACCAACTTTCTTCAAATGAGATTGGGGTAGCAAAACACCAGAATGATTGGAGTCAACTAAAGGATGCATTATTATAGGCGGAACTAGAGCACAACGGGACTGAAAGACTGATAAGAAGGCGGGTAAGTGAACGCGAGCTCTAATGCACCCACTTTGTGACTTCGTTGGATTGCTTCAAGTACTCTTCACTTGTGCTGCTAAGACCCTTGATCCACAACAGGATTGAAGGAGGGCTGTTTTATATCATCGAGGTGGGTGATTAGTAAATGCTAGCTTCCTACCTCCAAAATCGGGTCATACTAATAAAATGAATCGCCTTACATTCTCTGGAGCAGTGTTTTGTTCGATCTGTCACAATATAATTGCTAAACATTGTCCAACGTGGTAACTCTGTTGCACACATAACTTTGCTAGAGCTTCGGGATCGCCATCGGGAATGGGTCCCAACAAAATTTAGCTAAAAGAAAGTATTTGTGATGAATTGTGGCACTGTTAGGCTTTCCACTTTGGTAGGTTCGACCGTATAGAATTCTGTGATCCCTGACACTTACTTTGGTCTGGTAACACAGAGCAATCGTCTTTCGCCTTCAAGCGCACGTGCATTTTGACATTTGTGAATCAAGTCGGGGAGCTATTCCATGGAAGAGTGTGTACAGAGCTGGAGATGAGAAGCAGATAATAATTGTTTGACGATGAGGACAAAATTGAGGTTGTCAGTTTGTTATCATCACAAACATTAGAATGCCTGAATGATCCAGTAATCAGCATTTGAACATTAAGAGTAGATTTATTGCAGAACTGTACCTGGAAAATAACAAATATGCTAACAGTTGCAGAGTAATAGAGTACCGCCTTAATAGTTCTAAAATATTTTAAAAATTTCAGTTTCCAAGTGCGGGCTCAACCGCTGTGAGCTTTCACACTCGCCTGTTCCTGATTGTTTAGTAATAGAGTGCTCAAATACTCCTAACGAAGGTCGTCTCCAATGTCAACACGATGAGTACTCGAGAACGGGGACGGTCTATAATCTAGCACTCCTACAAACGGGCACAAATGAAGGCATAAGAAAGACCTGTCCATGTTCACAAAAGTAGCGCCGAATAATGGCAGAAAACTACACTCAATGCCAAATTATTACAGTAAAGGCATAATTTTAGAGGCCTAGCAGCGGAAATTACCAGAATTTTGCCTGGACAAGTGTTGTTTACCACATATACCTCAAATGCTAATCGCCTTGACTACGACAGCTTAATGGAGCTCTTTTTCGGTGACTGACGATATGGTAATCTCAAAATCCATCTCAACCTACTGCCGACAGCAACAGCAACGTCAGTTGTGTCACATTCCAAGAGGTGGTGGAGTTAGTATCATTTTGCACCAACGCCTGTAGACCCTCTCCGTCTTCCGACAACTCATCACTTAGCACTACTCATTAGGCAGAACAAGTCCCATGTACTACCTGGAAAATGGTTTTTTTTTGTGCCCAACTCAAACTGCATAAATCTGCTATTCACAGTGCGTAAATTAAGCCACTCTTCTTCATACTACCTTAGTTTCCGACTTTGAGAATTCCGCATTCAATGTTAAGGGAAGTGTTATCCTTGGCCTTTGCATGCGCATTTGCTGTCCAGCCCGTGTAAAATTATCCTAATGAAAGAAATGCCAGTACCACGTAAACCTGTCTACTTAAGCGTAATCAGTAGCATGAGGCACATTTACTCGTCCCCTTCTTTGAGCACTTTTCTATCACAAGCAGTAGGCCCTGACACCAACATGCTATAAACCACAAGTAGTAGCCAACTTGACCATGGATTCGTCACGGCCCTTAAACTCAATACCTCGGGCATTCAAAACGTAGTCAGGTCCATCCATGCAGCAGTGAGCCTGCTGCTGTTCCAGCCGCATACGAACAAAGCATAGATAGAGCCACTCCCTGGCAGTTGCGATGATCAATTGGTTGTCATGATGTTAGCTGTGATAATATTACCTTCCGACTACTTTTTGAAGCCTTTGAATGAACCTGCTAGTGCGAACATACCGTAGACCTGAAAAGTAACACGACAACTCTCTAGTATCCTAACAGGTGGCTTTATTTCGCTTTCCTTATGCCGACGATTCGATTCTGTTATGCTTTTCATTGGCGGCTGATAATATGGTCCCTTAACTACAAGTCTGAAGATCTTATGGTTGACTTAGGATTTCTAGCTTGTCGGATTTGCTGCCAGTTGTGCTTTAGAGATGGAATGGAAATGGGACCGCATTGAATGAAATCTAATGTAATCTTACCCTTAGGCACAGTGTTTTGCCTCCATTCAACTAGCCTCTCTCACATTCTAGCCACCAACATTAATATCCTGAAGTTGTTTTGCTACATATTTATGAATACGATATAGAAGTAACGTGCTACATTAGGACTCGAGCATATTTCTCACAGGCAACATTCAATCTGTTGCTAGGATTGTAAATAATTGTGCTTTGCATTTGAATCCACCCAGCTACTTGCCTCCGATCGAATCCGGGAAGGATCAGTTTTAAGTGGATCCGTAGCTTCAAGCAGCACGTTGACCGCAATTACATCTCATTGAAATACCTTTACTCTTCAAACATTCTGTTTGCCAGTTGTGAGTCTACTTTTCCCTAATGAGTAGATTTATTTTAGATTAAGAAGCGACCCATCTGGATCACGTTTTGTCCACAGACTTCAGTCACCACGTTAATTAAGTAAAACAGCACAAAAGCTACACCAAAATGAAAGTATTTTATTTAGAAAGGCATCACGTGTAGTCGATGTCTACCTGCGTATGTCCATCTGTGATCCACATTAATCAGAATAACCATGGTACATCATTGTTTAGATAGTCAAAGAAGTAGCAGGGGCCAGTCCCCACAAATTCAAATGACAGAGTGGCCAATCGTCACATCCCATAACTTAACATGGAGGGAATTTGAACTTCTCCATACAATTTTATACCCTCGAAAATTGTGCTCTACTCATTAGGTCTTCAGTAGAAACGTAAAAATGACTACAAAATCTGTGCTGTGCAGTAACTTAGGGCGTCTCTACTGAAACAGTGTGTAACGACTGCTGCCCTTCGAGCGGATTAATGGTTGAAAATGCTTGAATGTTTTCGGTGTTGTCCATTAACCAGTTTGACACATATTGTGTGTGGTTACAACAACAGAAACCATTCATCGTTGCGACAAATTGTTGTGGTGAAGTGGCTTTTAAGCGAAATGGATAGTAAGTAGGTCGAAACCGCAATGATGCCCCTCTGTCAGGGGTTCTCTTCATCTCTACTCTTAGCATTTTATGATGCAACAATTTCAGGACCACCGAAGCTTAAAATCAACAGAAACTGCGAGCCTTCGATACGTCTATTATCGCAACACCCATCTACCGATCGAGCAGCAGAATGCATAATTGATGGTTACGTCGAAGCGCGATCTCCATGCTCCTGTAGTTATTTTGCGTCCCATAATAACCACGGTTACCTCAGAAAATAGGCGGAATGCTCGCAAAACAGGTTTGTTCTTCGAGCTTTTGGTCTTGGATAAAAGCATCTTGCAAGTAAAAAGCAAATGAGTAGAGTGCTAGCACATTCACTTCCGTTAGTGTAAGTGGGATGCAAAAGCAAATGCGAATTCGCGCACTAAGCCTGCAACTCTTTCAAGAATATGCATCAACAAAGCGGAAAGCGCAACAGCCATCGCCTCTGGCACCCCGGTGACTGTGGTTCAGAACGGTTTACCTTGACAAGATGGACTGGTTTGTTATTTGTGTAAACACCATTGCCGTGACCCTAAAAAGCGTGAGTCACATGATGGCTGGGGACGACTACGGAACTGCGCTGTGCAGAGTTGGACGAAATGTCACGAAGTGGCGAAGGCGAATGTGTTTCGCCGAAATGTAATCCAAATGGCAATGACTATCCAGTTTCAAATGCTATTAGTGGTTACCTCTAGTGGTTTACGTGCAACTTGTCGTAAGGTCCTCAGATATGCTAAAAGTGATGACACTGCATTGCAAGCAGTTGAAAGCGGGGAACTGTGCTTCTTCAACCTGTTTACTAGGTCATCTAAGCGCTTTCCACGCACGAAGGTACACTTAAATGCCAAACAGATTAACTGGAATTCGAACTATGCGCAAAATGGATAAACACTATTATTTGATTGTAAGTTTTTTTCAATAAGAAGTGAATCCTAATTCATTGATGCAAGCGACAGCTGTTGCAACGCTTTGTTTGTTCAAACTGCCGGTTTCGGTCAATTGGGTGGCCGTGCCAACAGAGCCCAAGCCCTCTGGTTCCAGAATATATATTCTGTCCCAGTACTATGCCTTCTTTTACCTTAAGGGAAGCCTCGAGACGCTACATTGGTGGCAGCGAAGAGCAGACCCGACTTTGATGGCTTTTATCCTGCTCTATGCCGCTTCTGGCAAATTTTGGCTGTGTGAAAAAAGTGCATGTGCTACGGATGGGAGAACCTCTGGCATCCCGTAATAGAAGGGCTGAGATCGACGTTCATCTTCGGCATCTCCCTCTCCCTCGTGTTCTGCAAGGAAGCTGTTAACAACTGAAGCGACACCAGCCGTGAACTCCAAGTCCAGTGGAACTGCCAAGAGGGATCAGTGACGTTGTGGTCAAGCATTCTCAGTAAGCTCTCTCTCCTGTTTTTGAGCAACTCGCCTATCTTCGTCAAAATGCGAATCTACAGATGTAGAATGTGCAGGACTCCATTTGGTAGCATCGTTTCATGCTTTGCATACTTGAATCGCGTACATCCCGTGCCTATGAGGTCCTGTCGCCCCATTTGCTCAGGGTTCTACGATGCCCTCGGGTTTCTTCCACGGCATCAAAAAGCCTGGAATCACAATATGTGTTGTGTGTATCTCGATCCATTCGAAAACTTGGACTCGTACCCCCATCTTCCATTGGGCTACATTATCGTGAGAGTGGAGGACTAAGAAATACGCCTTTACTGCACCGAGTGCTACGCGGAATTGATGGCACTACAAGAACACACGCGCTCGAATCTCGATGACTGGGACGGTTGGCTCGTGGGTACATCTCGCAGCACTGATTACGTTGTGATGGCTGACACGGGAGGCTAACCAAGGAGAGCGTCGGGGACGACACTCGAAAGAAGAGAGGGGCTGTGTAATGCCTTGTCTGTTCGAACTGCCGGTTTCGGTCACTAGGGCGGTTATATTGTATCAGCCGGTTGGCTGGCCTCCGGACCGTTTCAACAGCCCCAATCCCTTTGTTTCTAGAATATATATTCTGCCCTGGTACTATGCCTTCTTTTGCCCTAAGAAAAGCATTGTCCCACTTTCTCTCCACTTCATGGTGACGTAAATGACATTTGATTTTACCTGCGATTGCGATTCACAGTGCCAACGCAAACAGGGTTTGTCTTTGACCAAAATAAGGTCTTCGTAATTATAATGTTTCACTTAATCATTTCACCATTGGAAACAAGTTAGGCGTCACTCAGACGGTAGCAACACATAATGTAATACTTTGTTTGTTCAGAGTGCCTGTTTCGGTCACTTGGGTGGCCATTTTGTACGACCCGGTTGGCTGGCCTCCGGACCATGCCAGCAGCCCCCAATCCCTCTGTTTCAAGAGTACATGTGTTCTGCCCTAGTACTATGCCTTCTTTTACCTACAAGGAAGTCTCGGGACGCTACACATAAAAATGACTTTGCACCCGTCTTCACGCATGAATGCAAGTTCTAGCAAAATGCAGAAGTCTTGTTGGTTGGTCGAGGTTCGTATTTTCTTTTTCGACAAACATATATGCTTTTTCCACATTAATAGAAGCATAAAGATAAGTCCTAATTTTTGGCAACGCTAATGACAGACCTTAACACTTTAAGAATGCTTTGTTTGAATTCTCTAAATTAACGTGAACTCACCGGAGCAGGAGATGTCGGTTATCAGCGCGACTGCTCTTGTAAAAACTGCCTGAAGTATTTCGTTCCTTCATGAAGTCCTAGAAACAAACAGAGAATTTGGATTTTGGTGTAGTCAGTAATCTAATAGTTGGCTTTTATAACCAGGTGCTGGAGCTTGAGCCACGATTACACCCAGTTTCCAAATGGATTAAGCCGATGGTTAAACCGTCCATGACGTCCCTATTTACTGCAGTGTTAGAGAATGCAGAAGGCGTGGTATACTGGTGGAGTGATGAAGGAAGCTGAAGGCCTTGGAAGATCCTATTTTATCCTATGGAAAACATATGACTGGTCTTGGCCTCATGGCAATGGAAGGCACTTTTAGCATCTCTCTGCATTGTATATTGGCCATTTAGAGTGCAACATCTTCAATAGTTCAGGAGGTAGCTACAAAACAAGATATTTTTAGAGAGTCAAAACAAAGGATTTTGCAAACCCCCACATTCTTCTCCACCCCATTCTAAAAATAAACGGAAGAGCTACTTAAATCAGGGACTGCAAATAACAAGTTGTGCTAGCAAACACCAAATTATCATCCTCAGAACTGCTGTGTATCACAAGGACCACAAGGCGTTAACAAGGCGAAGAAATGGAGCAGTATTAAATAGAGATCGCTTTGTAAACCCAATGTGCTTTTATCCCTTCCTCTCCACACCAAATGCGGTGCAATGCAAGGAGTTGGTGCGATCCACTGCAGGGTGCTTCTCAGAGTATGTGCACATCCTAGCACCATTTTACGCTTTTAAATAGTGCGGCTTGGATTATGGGTTCAGATCACACAGTTCTAAAAGTTTAAGCGATATGACAGCCTTGCAATAGATGACGACAGCACAATGGAAAAGTTGGCACTCGATGTGCACCTGCGCAGAGCTTTGCAAAGACGTTTATCACACCAAAGCATATAAAGTGCGCTTGCAAAAAAGCTTCCAGATCACTGAGCCCATTTACAGCATTTCTGAGGAGACGGCAGGACTGAAAAGACTACCTGCCAACCAAAAGAGGCTGTCATAGGAATTCAAGATAATTCTAAACCCACTTTTCACTAGTTGACGTCTCCCCCTTTACTATACTTAGACTGGCTTTGAATTCGAGGAGTCATTTTTGTTCTGCGATAGTAAAACAATACAGGAAAAAGTAATTTCGCTTACCTTTCAAAATATGAAGTTATTTCATGTTTGCCATTCCAAATAGCCACAGATCTGTAGTATGAAAGTTCCTCCGCAACACCGGAGTCCGAAACTCGTTATTGAGGTAACGAACACATCATACCTGTTGGTAAAGATGAAGAAGAGCCGGCTTCCATTGTCCGCAAGAACCAAGAAACTTGCATCACTCTGCTTTCCAGGTAAATGTTAGGTAAGTGTATGGTCGTCCCGTGAGATCGACAGGAACAACTCCACCGCCTATTATCGCCATGCTTAACACACAAATCCTCACCTTACTGCAGGCAAATGACCTAATGCATTTGGTTTTACCCCTCATCTATCTGCGGAAGTGTATATCGGCCGTCAACTGTGCTTGAAATCGCCCTGAGCAGAGGTAAGAAGTGGCCTTGAGGAAGAGGCATCAGCGTGACTTCTATCAGTCTGCTATTTATTTCTCTTGGAAGCCTCCTCACAGCAGAAATTTGACGCAACAATGGATGGTAAAGATACCACTTTGTGATGCGTGTCGAATTGATTTGAAGAGAATGATTTGTTCGGCGACATCAACAGAATTTAACATTTTTCACAGCCATTGTTTTAGCTGAAGAATGAGAGGTTCTGCGCAATTCAGCCGTAAAAGAGTGTCAGGTTTCTTTCCTCCTACTTGTAAAGCACTGATATTAGGTCATAATTTTGCGTGCTACTGAGAGTTAGATAAGTAGATCACAAAGTATGCACAAGTCAATTTGCTTTCCCCACAAATTAAAGCATGAGATGCGGCTTTTGACTACTATTAGGATGAAGTTGGAGGGCTTGCATCACTGCTACATAGTTTATCATTTGACCACTGATGCATCACAAAAGCAAAGCAACCAGGATGTAAGTAATAGTGTGTTTTATGCTTGCCCCGCAGATGCATTCAAAGACTTCGTAGAGCTGCTAGAGGGTGACGAGGTTGTAGGTGACACCGCCAAACTATTCCACAATATTAACCATCCTAAAATGGACTCCTCCATGCTTCGGTCTTTTGCGAATAGAGTAGCACTGGACTCAATGCCGCACTGAACTTCAAGGTAGAGAGCTTTTGGGAGGTGTGTTGAGTACATAATCCAAAGCGCTACCAGTTGTGTCTAGTGAAATGTTGGTGCCAGCGACTGCAAATTGTGATGATTAGTCCTCTAAAAAAGGGGAGAAAGAATACCTCGAAATGAGCCATTTGACCACCACTATACATCACCTCTCTACGTCGTTGTCGCTGCGATGGTGGGCTTCCTGAGCACCGACTTGCATTACACTCAGGAAGAAGGTGCAGGTTCGAAAGCTACTGGCGATTCCCTCAAGAATGCAATATAAATATGCTATTTCCTTAGTATACATGAAATGGTAATGTTTCCCAAGCAGTAAAAAACATATCTACACAATTATTCCATGGATTTCGCAATTTAGAGAATCAATATAGAGTGAAGAAGGAGGGCGGCGAAATTTACGAATGGTTGGTAGCGGAACATGTGCAGTAAGAGGAGGGCTATGAAAGTACGATGCTAAGAGAGAAGCATTGGATGACAGAGAGGATCCTTAGGAGGTAGGACGAATTGGTGCTCAGCTCCACCACTTTCTGGCAGCATGAGTAGACTGACCTCATTTTTCCTGTTGGATGTAGGCTAGGCAAATGCGAAGATGGTTCGCAGAAAAATGAGAATCAAACCCACC